>CM055277.1:1338509-1463935 GCA_029237695.1 Conchocele bisecta | reverse complement strand
CCCATTGCATTCTGAGGATACACTATTAGTAAGAAGAAAATTTTGAATAATTTTCATATTTATGCTTTTATGTATATGTTGTGACCACCATTTGAACCGTCTCGTCGAGACGGTTCAAATGAGTGGTCACAACATATACTTTAGATGGAAAATAAAAAAATTATATTAAAAAAAGTTTGAATTTTACATACTCCTAAAAGCGTATTCCAAATGGAATGGGTTAATGCCATTGTTATATATAATTGAATAGTAGGCCTACGTCGATTGGTTTTGGCCAAAAGTTGATGTATATTATTACGTATTAAAGGGGTCATCTCGTACCCAGTCCAAACTTTGTGATCCCGGGAACACTTAAAAAGAAAACCTATAAGTGCCATTTGCTTGTGTCGAATTGCTCGTAAATTCCAACATATATTCACTGTTTTCATGGTAAAATAATTGCTGAAAATAGTTCAAATATGTGCAGCAGATGACACTTATTTAATTTGAGTATTTCTGTCTTAAAACTATTAAAAATATGTGGTGCAATTTCATTGGAATGGCATCGTTACGATACGTGGCTATTATTTTCGCCTCTAGAACCAATTCACACCCTTAAATATAAGCTTCGTTCATATTAAATAATAAATATGCATTGTTTTAAATAATAAAACAGTACCTGGAATGAAATAAAATTAAAGAAAAATAAATAAAAACATATACAAAATTACTATGGGTGCGAGATGGTAGGGTATGGGTACGAGATGACCAAGATGTGGGTACGAGATGACCAAACCGGGTACGACATGGACTGGGTACGACATGGACTGGGTACGAGTTGACCAGCTACCAGTGATCACAGGCCTTGTAATTCATAACAAAGTTCTGTCTATTTTCGTCATTTTTATCATATTTATATCACTAAAACAAGTTTTGGCATCACATAAGAATCGTCTCGACTGGAGACTCTTATGTTCTGCCAACGTATGATTTAGTTCAGATCTATTTAAAATTAATATTTATACCACGTAATCTTTTCAGTGACATAGCATGATAGCTATTTATAGATGGTTCCGGGTCAAAACGTAAACCAAGTCAAAACGTACACAGAATAGAAAGTCAAATCTTTATATCGTCAATGTCCCAAACTGAAACTCCATTATGCTTAACCTACCATAGGAAAATTGTGAATTTACAAATTATTTAGATGTCCCATTATGTTTTTATTCTGATGCAAACACAATTGAATTTAAAGATATCTGAAATGTATTACATGTTTTTGATTAAAGCCGTTATACAACTAGAGTGATTTGAACATTTGTGGGGGAAAAAAATCATTTTTTTTTCATTTCTTCTCAAAAGGATATGTTGTTACTACTCATTTGAACTGTCTCGACTTGAGGGTTCTAGTGAGTGGTAACAACATATACTGGGAAACAAAGAAAATAATTATAATTTTCCAACAAAAAATGATCCTTGGGGGTTGGTCGTCTGCTGTTCATTTTTATTTTCAATAATTCTGAGCAAAACCTTTTTTTTTTCATGCGCTGCCAAAACATGTTTATTACAATATAACTGGCGAAAGTTAATTATTTGTTTTATATATGGAAATCTTCCTGGGAATCCACAAGCAGTGATAATATTGATGAAATTTTAAATCGCAGCAAAGTGTTTATTTTAATATATATATATATATACAGTATATATGTAGGTCACATATCAATCAAATGTACTAGATGTGAGACGTTTATTTGCTGCTTTTTTTACCAGGGTGATGACGAATGATCTGATGGCCAAATACAACCTGAAAGGCAACAAAGGCAAGCTGGCCTTTGAGAAAACAGCCCTCTACCAGGTTATTCAAGGTAAGATTGGGTGGAGTATTCATTATTGTATCCCCCGACGACGAAAGTCGGGGGATACTATGGATTTGACGTTGTCACGCCGCCGCATCCGCCGGCGCCGCAGACACTTTCTCGTTCGGAGTATAACTCTGAAACCGTATGGAATATTTTAACGAAACTTCATCCATGTATAGATAACGAGACAACGACGTGTCGCGCACAAGAACCACAACTCTCGGGTCGCTAATTCTGGAGTTATTCCCCTTTGTTCGTTTTTGGTTCAATTTCGTGTTCGGAGTATAACTCCAATACCGTATAGAATATTTTGACGAAACATCACACATGCATAGGTATCGACTCAAAAGTGTGTCGCGCACAAGAACCACGACTCTTGCGACGCTAATTTTTCAGTTATTACCCTTTGTTCGTTTTTGGTCCAATTTCGTGTTCGGTGCATAACTCCAATACCATATAGAACATTTTTACGAAACTTCACACATGCATAGGTATCGACCCAAAGGTGTGTCGCGCACAAGAACCACGACTCTCACGATGCTATTTTTTCAGTTATTGCCCTTTGTTCGTTTTTGGTCCAATTTCGTGTTCGGAGTATAACTCCAATACCGTATAGAATATTTTGACGAAACTTCACACATGCATAGGTATCGACCCAATGGTGTGTCGCGCACAAGAACCACGACTCTCGCGATGCTAATTTTCAGTTATTGCCCTTTGTTTGTTGTTTTATTTTTGATTATTATTATGCCATTATATACATTTCTTATCTGGAGTATATCTCCAATACCGTTTGAATAAATATTGATGTATATGTACCAGAATGTCGCTGACAATGAGGACAGGCCTCGCCCCTACCTGACCATTAACTATACACTTGGCTATATTTTACACCTGACCCCACCCTACAAATGACAGAGGATGGCGGTGGTGGCAGGGGGATACAATGCTGTCGTGGACGACTGTCGTTCTAGTTTGCCATAAAGTAATTAAGAGTTACAAAGATATATTTCAATTACATTACAAAGGAATGTGTGTTTGACCATGAAGGCACATTCATACAACTAGTAATAGCAAGGGAGGAGGGTTAAAATTTGAATAAGACGTGTCCAACAAACTGAACACTGAATGGCCAACCGGGCAGACACCGAAGCGGATTTGGATATGCACGCATATTGTTCTGGGTCTCAACTGTTGGCAAAGCTAATATATACTTTCATGGTTCATATTCTTCCTGTAGAAGAATAAGGACACAGGGTTCATCTTTCGAACAGAAAATGTGCTGGGCAGCTATAATTGTATCCCCCTGACGATAGTCAGGGATTACTATGTATCTGACGTCGTCACGCCGCCGCCGCAGACACTTTGGTGTCCGGGCTATAAGTCTGAAACCGCATGGAATAATTTGAAAAAGACTTCATTCATGCATAGATAACGAGTCAACAACGTGTCGCGCACAAGAACCACAACTCTCGGGTCGCTGATTTTGGAGTTATTCCCCTTTGTTGAATATTTTCTGACATGGCGGCAAGGGGGATACAATGCGGTCGTGGGCGACTGTCGTTCTAGTTATAATAATGTTATGCAGCAAGTATTCTACATAGTGCCAGGAGCCGGTGTGGCTCAGTGGATATAGCCACGGGTTATTTTTTAGTGAAGGACAAAACACCCTCGGACAAACAACCTCAGCACAAAAATGACTACATGGACGAAACCCGCTCCATGTTGTAATTTTTAGGTTGAGGGTGTTTTGTCCGAGGGGGTTCTGTCCGGATACCGTTCTTTTTGTGTGCAATACACTTGCATCATAGCCTAACTAACTTTGCCAAACATATACTGTGCCCCCCCCCTCCCCCCCCCACCCCCCCCCCCCCCTTTACCAATGAGTGTCCCCCACCCCATCCATTCTTCCGTCAAAACTGAATTGGCCCTTAAAGTGACATCAAAATCACTCCCAATTAGTTCATGTTCATTTCAGCAAGTGCCCAGAAGTCCTTTCCAGGCACAGAGCATGCCAAGAAACTGGAAATTGGGTCGGTTTTGAAGTACGCACCAGACAGAAGAGGTGGTGGCGGAAGAAGGGCTGATCAGTGATCACCTGTAATGAAAGTTCATGCATGAACAACCTTTTGCTGTTTGATAAGGAAAAAAATAAAGAATTAAATTGTTCTTCGTTTGTCTTTGAGTGTTGTTGCCCAGCTCAAAAGGTTTGGGAATAGTATATACAAGAGCTTCAGATACATGTTGGGTTTTTGACTCGTTATTTTTGAAAATGAAGTGTTATTCTTGTCATTCAAACCTTTTCATCAATTAATTCCATGTATACCAACCCATTGAAATAAGTTAATTTCAATTTTTTACAATTGTCTTTTACGGAAAACTGACACTTATATTTGAAGCTCTATAATCAATCCCTCTTGCTGACTTCTATCCAGATTAACAGTTACAAAACACTAGATGTGCTTCTGTGTGTATGCGACCCAAATGACAAAGTTAGACATTCATATGAGCCGTAAAATATCAATAATCCATCAAACGTGTGAATACAAGGCTGGGCTTGTGTTGTGACTTGTTTACACTGTTGTGTTAATGCCACATTGTTTGACAGTCGTTGCAGGATTGGGATGATTTTGGTGCTACTTCAACGTTAGGCTTGGGTGGTTGGTTGGGAGCAGCGAAGGGTAGTTTAACGATCGGTATTCATCCTTTCCGGAATGCTGACTTACATGGTTTAGCCCTCCTTTACATGCCGCCTGTACTTGAGAGCTAAATCCTGTTATGCTCCATTAAGAAGTAATAAGCTTTAATATAGCTAACCCTATTACTTTGGGGCAAAGCTAAGTGACTCTGGTGCGGTATGGACCTGGCACCAGGTCAGGATATTCTAATTTCAGGACTGAATATATTGTTATGTAAATATTGAGTTCTGATTTTGGGAATTTCCCTCATTGTGGACAGGTTGAATACGGGAAAATCCATCCTGTTGGCCCGGCCTTAAATGACCTTAGCTGTTGATAGGTCGTTAAACACCAATAATCAATCAATCAATCAACGTTAGGTTACGTGGTTTCAACGTCGGTTTGTGACGTTGTTTCAACGTCTGCATGTAACGTTGTTACAACGTCTGGTTTATGACGTTGTTTTGACGTCATTGTGACGTTGTTTCAACGTCAGTTCAAAGTTGCTTATACGTCATGTTGACGACGTTGTAACAACGTTGATACAACGTTGTGAAAATGACGTTGATACAACGTTGTGAAAATGACGTTGATACAACGTTGTGAAAATGACGTCATTTCAACGTCATCTTCATGACGTCTAAAAAAATTGCAAATTCAACTACTTTTCAACGTCAGAAAAAGACTTCTAAACAACGTCCCTTAGACGTCAATTGCCCACTGGGAAGAGTTAACTAAATCAGCCAATTTACATCGGAATTCCATAAAACAAACATCAGTATGTTCAGAAATGAGCTCGGCATCGGAAAACGTATAAATGTAAAAATGTCAACATTTTGCCATTAGGTACCTTTCCCCACGACGCGGCTTATTATGTTGTTGTTCAGGTGACCATTGACGCTGGTATGGATCGAAAACGATCAATGGACTCGAACGTGTTCCAATTTCCAACCGTGGTTCCGCTGGTCATACAAATCTTCGAAATTGTGTAAATGCTACGTGATTGGAAAAGTTGTCTTAATAATTTGTTGTATTCAATTGGTTATATCTAGTGGTTTGTATATGGTTTAACACAAAAAAAGTCCACGTTTGTTAAAAGTGGCAAACGTGACAGTTTCTGTACCTACCTGGAAAGTTTCCGTATCCACAAAATAAATCTTAACGACCAAAACGCCGTAATTTTGACTGTATGAATAGTTAGGAAAGGCGTTCCGTGTATATATGCACCTGTATTATAATATCTGACTGATATATACAATGTTTTCATCATAGTAGCATAATACTTCTTTATTTATACATTGTATATTTTAATGGGAACCCCATATATACATTTTCTCGATTTTTAGGCACAGCTGTACCATATACAGAGCTCATCTTGGTTGGAAAATGTCAATACGTCGGTAACATATTAAATGAGTGTCAAGAATAGATATAGATATAGTCAAAAATAGATATTGAAAACCTACCACTTAATTCATTATCCTTCGAAATGTCGCGGGGAAATTCAGCTAGTTGCCGGATCTGCCATCAGACAGTTTCCATTGCCATAAGTTGATATTTCATAGTTTTGATTATTATCCATTGCCATTATAACCGAATAACCCGACACTTACATTGATTCATATTAATATAAGGTGTCTTGTAACTGTTGCAGCCCAAAACATGTGTTTCAATTTTCAGCGATTTGTAAATTAATTTAATAATTTCAGCCATAAAATTACAAATTTTCCGAATTTATCACTACGGATTGTTTTTCGAAAGACACACATTTAGGTAAAAATTGTCATTATCATTTCAATATGATTATAATATGCCTGTTGCTATGAAGACTTTTCTCCCGTTTTCTGTGATTTATGTAAGTTTCAACATCTTGCAATTACAATTTATACTGTATTTGTCATGACTATAAGTATAATACACATCGAGGAACAGTTTACCATTTTCTTTAGACACTATCATCTATCTGTTTTCTTTCCTTAATTTTCTTCCAGTTTTCAGCGATTTCTGTCAAGTTCCACTTTTTTTCCAAAATAACAACTTTCATACCCTCCAATTCTTTGTGATTGTTTCCCGTTTGTGAGCACACATGCCTCACAATGAAAACAATAGTGGGATTTGTTTTGCAATTAAGCAGGGGTGAAAATACATATTCCCTGAGTAGTATAAAGGGAGTCAAAATGATACCACCTACGGTGGTATAACTTCCACCCCTTTATACTACCCCCACCACCCTCGAAAAATCAAAAACTTGGTTAACGAGGAAATTGTATACCGACAGCAAATTTATGAATTTTTTGAGAAAATAATTTTGAAAAGAGTGAGTCAAAATGATACCACCAAAGTTTGTAACGTTATTGAGCTGTATTGTAGATCCCACCCCCAACCAAAAGGTAGTGAGCACAACAAAAAATAATAAAAGCCTCCACTCGTGCACACACCCCCAGCGACTGGGTAGATTTCTTAGCCGGCACCCAGCCACTGGGGTGTTGGGACCTTTCTTAAGCCCACGCATCTGTTGGCTCACAGTCTAGTTTTATGGGTCGCCTTTAACCCCATTGTCAATTCCTCAATTCAGAGAAACCAACGAAGTAAGGCGAGCCTAATTTTGTGATTTGGTTTCCGAAATTGCAAGCTCTTAGGCAGAAATCTTTTAGGCCGGCACCTTTAAGCTATGCAATTCCATCACCAAATTCACACATATTTATAGACTGCTACCATTAAACAGACGAGACGGACGTCATACCGGATCAACAACATGGCACAAACGAGATGAGACCAATTGTTGAATGGTCAACAAACGTATATATACTCATCAGTTTCCTATACAATATACAAATGGTGTGCAAATTATAATTATTTATTAATAATTATTGGTGAAAGAAAACATTGGATGGTTCGTTATTTCATTAATTTTATAATTAATTTTGTAAAAAATATTAATAATTTAAAGCTGAACACCCCCTATTATTAATTAATTAATTAATTAATTAATATATGAATATTTAAAATATTTCAAATAAAAAACAAAAACAAAAAAAATTTTCGTGCCCCGTTACGACAACCACTGACCAACATACATTCTATAATCGCGTCTCCGTAACACACAACCACAGCTGTATTTGTGAAATGTAAACCTGAATATATATAAACACTACACATAGTGTTGTGCAATATCGATTGGCGAAATAATCGGCTGTAAATACACACATTCATAACCCGTGTAATTGAAACATTGTCGTCTGATATTAAAAAAGGTGTTTCAGTTAGATATGATAAGCCTGTTATTTTATTTTATGGGGGTGCCAGATATAGACAAGCAGAGGTCGGATCCATTGCTAAGTACATGACAGAGGTATTTTGTGAACGGCCGAGTATTTCACCTTATTGGGGTTACGTGTAAACTATAACTTATACACAATTCTATTAAAATCGGCGCTAACCACATGCGGTATATGGTTACACGATTTATAGAATGTATGGTGGTCAGTGGGTGTCGTAACGGGGCCCTAAATCTTTTTTATGTTCCGTATGGAGGGGCCGTCGGAACAGCTGGACTGTATGGTGGAGGAATATCCTGATGTCGCCGATGCAGACACGCGAATAAGCATATCACGTCCCGAGACGGGCGAGGAGATTTTTTCTCGCGTCGGCCCTCTCCTCATTAACGAGTTTTTTTATATCTTCGTCCGCGAGAACTTGTGGTCGTGCCTTGGACCGGATCGTACCCTTTAACTCCTGGTATCTGGCCATCTCTTCGACGATCATTTTGAACTCGCTATCTGATATATCGTTGTCGGCTATCGCTTTCAACACGATAACGTCGATACTGTTTTTCTTAGATCTCGCGAGAACCGCTATTCGATCGTGCTTTCGACTCTTGGCCTCTAGTTTTCGGCCCACGAGTCTGGTCGTCATGCAAAGCAGTCCCGCCTCCGCCGCTACAGCACTCAAGGTCGCCGCGACCGGTGCAGCGACAACTGTTGACAATAAAGACACACTCCCTATCCAACTTATAACGGATGCAGAGGCTAACGTGGTGCTCACCCCCTCTAATATATTGACTGACCGCCTATATTTCTTTGCATAACCCGTCCGCGTCTCTCCCTCGTGTTGTAGAATCTGATGTATCTCAACGATCCTGGTCATCCTAAAGGATGCCGGGTTGGCCGTCCCCGAAGGTAAGTGTGGATATAGTTTATCGTCATTCATCATAAATCAAGTTCTATTAACAGTGTAACAATAGTGGAGGAAGCTGTTTGGTCAGCGATTTTTGTAACAAAGTTAATAACACTACCTGCCGAAACTTTAATTGAAGTGTCATCATCGAATATCGTAAACTCTGACCTCTGTCCCGCGTGCTTGGTGATGCCAGATTTCTGTTCTACACCATTCAGGATGATATTCACTCGGACTTCGGCAGCGGCGTGTCCGCGAAAGTTGACCGAGCAGACCGCCATTCGCATAATCGTCCCGGACACTGCCATGGTGTATCCCCCATATCTGTTACTCGCGTTGGCACCGAATGAATATTCGTAGCCACCCCCCCCCCCCCCCCCCAGTTCAGCGAACCCCGCTCCTCAGCCCAAACTGCTATGATGGGTTTTCGAGTTTGCCACCGCTGCACGTGCGCAACCGCCGTAGCCGTGTCTCTGCGGGCCTGCGCTACACCACTCTCCAGCCTTCTCATTGTGGCTTCATCATATGATGCGCCCGCGACGGAAACGTCCTGTTCTGCGTTGGAACTACCTGGGCCGTATATGCTCATGATTAATATGTAAATATATTATGTTTAATCGGTTAGTTCGAGAACGCTCGAAATCGGGTAATCGTTATTCAACTCTCGCGCTCTATCATCGAGAATAGAGATCTTCAATTCGTGGATGTGACCAGATTCTAAACGTTTCATCTCGGGGGTTGGGAAGTCTAAGGTCAGGGTCTCGCCATAGAAACAGTCGCTGGCGTGCACAGTTTTTAGTAATGTGCTGGGAGCTCCGTCTAACGTGTTGTACGATGTGTTCAATTGATCCAGGTGCACCCTGAGTGTTTTCGTGAAAACGAAGTCCACCGGGTTTGTGCCGGTGTGCTCACCTGGCTCAAACCAACCCCTATTGTCGGAGTATGTTTTTGTAAAACCGAGCCGCACAGCGAAATCCGGGGTGATCGTTACCCGGTTGGTGGGTTCGATGGTAAAGGTCGCGAGTACGGTGGATTTCGAGATTGTGAGGCTGGCTCTACCAGCAAGCTCCGACGCAACAAAAGCTTGGAGGGATCTCGAACTCCAAAGGCCGAGGGGGGGGGGGGGGCAGCTTTACACCTACTTGGCGGGTGGCCTTCACGTAGCCGAACCCTTCTTTCTCCCCCACGTTTTTCCACCCGACCGTGAAGGTGATTGATCTGAGGCCTACCAGGCGTTTTCCGCAGCACTTATCGATTGACTGTTGAAGTTCACAACTCCCATTTTGAACATTAGTGATAGTAGCAAACATATATATTTCAATGGATACCAAAGCATTTAGCTTTAACTCTAATGCAAAGTACAAAGTTGGTGGTAAATACACACAAAAAGACGTTGTTAACCACCTTGTACACCCAACTGTAACAGTTAGACCGGACAGTGGCTTTACCACCAATTTCCCTAACATGTTTGAGAAATATGTAGTTCCAAAGACTACTAGTCAAGATGTAATACTAAGATGGGATTTTTCCCATATGAACTTCTGGCAGAACCAGCTAAATTTCGCTGTATGGTGTGCAACGGCCGGATGTGGAGTTTCACATCAAGACCATCTGACATCCAAGAATGTCATGCTCCGAAGTGTCTACAACTTTCATGTGTATTACACCATTAGGATGATTCTCAAAGAACTAAGTATTCCACTACCGCAAGACGACGGCTGGGATCCCATTTCCAGCACATACGACCGTAAGGCGTTCGAAAGATTGTGTAACGAATTTGGGGTACCAAAAGACGCGGACTGGAGACAGAAAGTATAAACCCCAACCAACAATTTAGGGTTAGTTCACCTTAAAGGCTTAGTTAGTGGTGATCATCTTAATAAAGTCCCCGCATATTTCTCAGGGTTGTGGAGTGCTCGCGGAGCTACCCCACCACCAGTTAGAAAAATGGCAACATGGACTAAATATAATTATAAGTTGAATAAGATGACGTTCGGTGATGAAGTGCTTGGTGGGCTTGCGTGTAAAGACGGTTATTGTCATTGGCTACCTACTAAAGTAGCCCACGTGGAATACCTAGACCTGGGTGATACTCCACAGATGCGAAATGCGTGGACCACATTTATGTTAGATAAAAGCACTGGATTTACGCAGGGCGGGGTTATTCGCCTCAACGACTCCATTCGCATATACGTATGGGCCATCCTCGCCTCACAGAAGCAAACTCGCAGTGCTATACTGGCATGGGAATGGCGTTTGACGCGCAAAAACAGTTCTTGGCACTTGTCGAGGACGCCATCTCAGCTAAGGTGGACCTCCAGAAGGCGATCCAGAATTATCAAGACGTTTTGCAGACTGCCCGCACCCCAGTAGACTACGCATTTGGAATAGGTATTTATATGGCGCCGAACAATATGATACTACGAGACGACCCGGTTGACGGTTACAATAATGAGATCGTAGTCGCCACCGCCAATCAAAAAATCGGCCGCAACGGGAACGTGAACACGGGTATCATCAAACTCCCCCCCCCCCAAGACGGTCGGGAGCGGAGATGAAAATTCAAATAAATTTGAAAAAAACCCAATTCACGAATTTGATGCACCTCCCCCAACTCCGTTGAACCCAGTACCCCCAATTCACGAATTGGATGCACCATCAAGTTCCCTCAACTCCCAATCTCGATTGGACGAACGCGATTGGGTTGGAACAGGAGCGGAAACTAGTGTAACAACTCACGAGGAGGAGAAATTAGCGCTCGTCGTTGCCCTCGTGGCGTTCAGACTATTTGTGCTTTGGATTTAGGAACTCTCGGGAGGCTAAAATTAGGAGACCGGCGATTGCCACGATTAGAGCCCAAACATTATTGCCAAGCCATCCGACCTTTTTGGATAATATAGATAACAAGTATGAGACGAGACCCCCGATCAATTCAGGCAGCGCGGCAGCCGTCCTTCCGGCTAATTTAGCCATGAGACTGGCGAGGGCTTTTAGTTGTTTTTTTACCCACCCCTTGACTCCACCGGATGGCGCGGGTGGTGGAGTGGGTGCAGTCGCACCACCAGTGAAAGCTAGAACTATGGTCGATATAGTCATGCCGATAGCCGCGAGGATGCTTGCTATCGTGATGCCCTGCTCTCTGAACAGAGAGCGAAGACGCTCACCGAGTGTCGTGTGCTCGTGCAGAACCCTCGAGATTGTTTCGCGGATCCGACTGATTTGGGTGCGGAGATCCTCACGGCAAGCCGATGCAGCCTCCAATCGAGCTTCTCTTTCATCCCGCAACGACAGCAGTCGTTCGTTGATCCGATCGGTATATTCTCTATCGTCACGGGCTTCCCCAAGTTTTCTTTCTTCTAGAGCGATATGTTCATCCAGCGCCGTTAGTTTGAGAGGTTAAGGACCAATTCACCCCGGACATTTTGCAGAGCCTTATCGAGTCCCCGGAGTTCGCGAAAAGGTAACGGTGGGTCATCGTTAGACACGTTGAGTATTTCGTTTTCGCTGAACGTGGTCTCCACCGTGTTAATAGCGTCGGTGACCACTCGAGGGACCTCGACAGCGCGGGCCGGCATAATTTGTTTACCCTTCTTCCAATCTACGAATCCTAGTTCGCTCATTATGATTTCGCCACCGCCCCGGTTTCCGGCAATGGTGTTTAGCGCTAGGGTTTTTTTGGTATTCATGTTGACGATTGGGATCTTTGATGATTTTAGTCACAACCTACCATTCAGATCCAATTCGGACTCGAGTAATTCCCGACTTAGACCAACGCTGCTGGTAGCGCCACCTATCCCCCCCCCCCCAATTGCGATTGGATTGGATCTGGAGTCTCTATGGTGGGTGTCGTGAGGGAATCCTCGAAGTCATCATCATCATCACCATCGAGGTAATCGTCTCTGCCGATTTCATCCATGTCAATATCGTAATCAACCATATTTATAATTTTCTTAAAATTAATTATGTATTAAAGCCAAAACCATACGGGTTTAATAGAGTTATTTAGTTCCACTAAATTATGTCTTCGAGTCAATACGGTCGCAAACTCAATCCATATCGCAGACTGCGTGAGCCCCTCGGGGCAAAAGGTGTGAGACAGAGTGTCGTTATTACGAACAACCCATCGACGATCGACCAGAACCAGCAGGTATTAGTTCGCTTCCCCAACCTCGGAGCTAGCGACGTCATTATGCCGGGGACTGTTCGCCTCGCTTTCACTATTTCGCTGACGTCGACGGACGCGGACCGAACCGTCGTTCAGAACCTGGGTCACGCCATCGTCAAGAAGACCATGATAAAGATTTCTGGTAATGAGGTGATGTCGATCGATGACAGCGACGTTTGCCATTGCTACCAGGACCTGTGGAAGACGGCACAAGAGTGTGAAAATGCGGTACATAAAGGTATTGACACCAGCCGAAATAATAACGTAACCAGACTTAGAATCGGGGCTGGTGACAAGGTAGATAACGTCGCGAGCGACAACGCGGTCGCGGCCGCTTACGGCAACCGATTCTACATCCCGCTCGACTTCGAGTTGCTGGAGAGTCACATGCCCTACTATCAGAGTGCTTTGGCGGACCGCCTCGAATACGAACTAACGTTCAACGACTACGGCCGAGTTATTATAGCCACTGACATGATATCGACGTATACGATAGACAATGTTTCGCTGGAGTACGACATGGTCACGATGCCCGAACTCGCGCGATTGATCAGAACCCAGTACGCCGGGCGTGTTGCCATACTTTACGACAGAGTTCTTCGCCACCGCAAGATGACGAAAGACAAAAGCGACACATTGTGGAATATTAATGTTAACGTACCCGCCCGCTCGATGAAAGGTATACTGATGCTGTTCGAGGAGCGTTGGGTCGCGATCGGTGCTAGAAAAAGCGACACATTTTATAACCCCAAAATCACAAAGGTCGATGTGATAATCGAGGGAGTCCCCAATAAACTCTACAGCGCGGGTCTTCGCACGAAGTCAGAAAACAGTTTGCTTCCGGCTCTAAGAGCTCCCCGGAGGTTGCCGCGGTTGCCAAAGACCTGCAGCTCTCGGACGTCACCCTCGCGGATTTCCTGACTACCAAGTACGCTCTATGGCTAGACATGCGAGCCAGCGACGACAACCAAATGCACGGTAGTGGACGCCAAGTTGAGAACGCTAGCGAGGGTGTGACAATCCAGATAACCAAAGAGGCGGATGGAAATGGAACATTGAACGTGTACTTATATATAATTACAGACGCACAACTCAACATCGAAGATGGCCGATACGTCTCAGCTTTATACTAAAAATCAATACCAATTCACTATTGGAGATGCCCACTCTGCCATAATATGTGGGCAGACAGGATGCAGAAAAACTGTTTACATCCTAGACTTGATAGAGGGCTCGTACCGCGATGCCTTTCGACACATTGTGATCCTGTGTCCTACTGTGAGGCACAATGATACTTATCAGCGGCGCCAGTGGATCTGGGCTGACCCTGAGGTATACGTTATTGACCCCGGCGACAGACTTCACGATTGGCTGCGTGTTTTCTATCACATATTCCAGGGTGAGCCCACCCTATATGTGATTAACGATTGCTCGGCCAAGGCGGCGATGACTAAAAAGAAGGACATGCTCTCCGAGCTCGCATTTTCTGGCCGCCATGCGAGTCAAAGCGTATGGATCTCCACTCAAAAGTACAACGCCGTCCTCAAGGATCTGCGCGAGCAAGCGAAATGGGTCGCCCTCTTCCACTACAAGGACCGAGACTCATTCGATGAATGTCTTAGAGAGAACGACGTTATCCCAACGCGCGAGGAGCGCATGGAGGTTCGACAGATGCTTTCGGAAACTAAGCACGCCAAGCTTCTGCTAAAGACTGATCAACCAACTGCTTATAAAGTTATTAATTAATTTTCTTAGCAAATGCTGAACAATTAATTTTAAGAAAATTAGCTAATGCTTAACAAATGCTGAACAATTAATTTTAAGAAAATTAGCAAATGCTGAATAAATGCTGAGCAATTGCTGAACAATGTTGAACAATGCTGAACAAATACTTAACAATGCTTAACAATGCTTAGCAATGTTGAACAATGCTTAACAAATACCTAATAATGCTGAGAAAATGCTTAACAATGCTGAGCAAGTGTTAAGAATTTGTTGCTCCGATGCGAGCTTTGTTGCGAGCATAACGGTGATCATAAGTATCTGGTGGTGTGCTAGGCAATATGTTAAAGCTATGAGACTTGTAAGAATAGTTAAAAGAAAATTAGCAATAATGAACTGCGACGAACTTCTCGATCAGCTAATGGAAGTAACCTCAACTCCGACTGCCGACACGGTATCTTTCCTGAAACATAATGAAACCTCAACTCCGACAGTGCAATCGGGTTCAACTCCAATTTCGATTGGGTTGAGTGCAACACCTGTCGATACGAATGAAAACGCGGCGCGACGCGAGCGGCTGGCTGTGCTGGTTGCTGGGGGACAGTGGGAGCATTATCTCGATAGGCGTCTCTCAGTTTGTCAGGTGGATAAGATGTCAGATGCGGAGGTCGATAAAATGTATGCGCGATACGAATCCAAATTAGGTGCGGAGATGACAAAAACTCTCGGATCGGCGGCTATTCATTTGTACGCTACCAGCGTTAGTATACTTCTCCCTATACCAGACACCGCGGGGTTGATTCGCGATCTAGAGGCTGACCCTTTTATAGGACACACTCTTAGAACAGCATGCTGCTCAATTTATCACAAGTTTGGAATGTACTTAGCTCCGCTGACAACCGCATTGACCACGGGAAAACACTGTCAATTTGGACATATATGCCCACTAACTATAAGCCCTAATATTAATATTATAAATGATGACACAAGACACACCTGCGAGAGTGACGGAACAGCAATCCCAGATTGCACCAACTCCAACAGGGTTGGGGTTGAACCCGATTGCAGCGCTTTCAACTCCGATTGATCCTCCAACTGAGCACTAAACCCAATCGAAATTAGAGTTGAACCCGATTGCACGACATAAAAATCCAAAAAGACAGGCAGCTGGACGAGCAGCGGCTGCCACACGAAAAGCTAAACAAGATAAAATACTCGCCGAGTTCGAGAGTCCAAACGGTCTTTGCAATCTCCGATTGCTGCTCCAACCACACCCCCAATTCATCCAATCGCGATTGGATTGGAGGTGGAGCTCCAATCACAATTGCAGTTGGTGGTTGAAACAGCAAAACATCCAAAGGCATTTCCTACCTGGATCATCCCGTGGGTTGGTGGTGGTCTGACAGTTGTTGGTGCCCTGTGTGTGTGGAACTACCCCCTATTACACCAATCCTTATCGAAAAAACAACCCCCATCAAATCACAAATTGGAGTTGATACAATCGGGGATTGCGGTTCCGAAGAAAGTTACGAAACACCAATCACAATTGGATGCGCCCCATTTAAACATTGATCGCGATCCCTTTTATATGCAATAATTATAACAATGGCTGAGCTGAACAAGATGGTAAAATGATAGTGAATGCGCTTTATCACGCCGTGGTGATATCGGGTCTCAGTATCGGGTATGCTCAAATTGGACTTTATTGTGAGAGACGTAGGGCTCGTGACCTTAGATATAGAGGTTGCAGTTTGGACCCGAGATTATCTAATTAAAGCTGGAATTCTACCCGTTAATATATGGAAATTATTGCTTCGATCGCAGTAATAGTAGGTGGTGCAGTCGTGAGCGCATTGGCGTTTAGCGGTAGCAAATTTATATTCTCTAAACTACAAAACTCGGACGCGGATGAGGAGCGCAAGCGTCACGATTTAGATGAAGAACAACTCAAGAGCGCAGACGCAGCATGGTCTAAAAAACGAACCGCCCATCTGGACTGGGTCAACGAAGAGCTTCGCCGCGAGAATCACGCCACACAAACTTTCCAGAACGTTGAAGAAGCCATCCGCGAGTACGCGCTGGCATATCCGCAGAGAAGTCTCGCGCCGCTGGATCGCGAGCCCCAACTTTCAGATTTCTATGTACCGTCAGAGGCCCAAAAGACCGCGAGATCGCGTTCATCGTCGTGGGAATGTTTGCGACGGGTCTCGTCAGCTACTATATTCATTCGAGATTGAAATAAGCAATAATTATTTTAATTTTTTTTTATAAATATATATATATAGAACGATGTTAGTTGACGAACTTTATTACGCTATGATCGATGTAGGCTACACTGCCCGTAAACACCGTTTACCTGGTGCAAAGAGTATGATTCGTCTGGCCCGAGATTCTCTCGAGACGTGGCGCGAGAACGAAAAATTGGCCTACCTTTTCGCAAAGCGGATGTTAGATTCCTCCGAGTTCCCGCTCCAGAGCTGTAACATAACCGGCAGCTGCAGCGAAACTTCCAACACAGATTTATTATTAACGACGCAGTTAACGGACGATCTGGCGAGGGCATGTTGGAGATTGTCCGATCTATTAGAATACTTCGCATACGATGACCACGCGCAAACTTGATTCCAAACTATCGGTTCGCCTAGCGCGTAAGCTAGCAAACACGTAGTACAGCCCCCGTGGCTACTGGAAGGGACTCGCGGCCATCAAGAACCTCACCGTGGCGACCAAGGTTTCCGAAAACGCTGCCAAGGAATGGCTCAAGAAGCAGGCCATCTGGCAGATCTATTTGCCCGCGCCGCACAATATTCCACGCCCGAAATGCGACGTGCCGGTGCCGAACCAAGTTCACCAAGCAGATCTCCTGTTTCTCCCTCACGATCGCGTCGGTCGAAAAACATACAAGTACGCACTTACAGTCGTTGACGTAGCGAGTCGATATAAGGGGGCTGAGCCTCTGGCTACGAAAGAGTCTAAGGATGTGGCCGAGGCTCTTTCCCGAATATATAAGAGGAGTCCCCTCAAATGGCTGAATCTTCTCCAGGTCGATCCCGGCCGCGAGTTCATGGGCGCGGTCTCTCATCTATTGTCTAAACACAAAGTTTATGTCAGACGCGGCCGCGTCAACATCCACCGGGACCAGGGGATCGTGGAGCGGTTCAATCGAACCCTGGCTGAGAGGCTGTTTGGTCATCAATATGCCAAAGAGCTTGTAGACCCTCATACGCGATCGACCGCGTGGGTTGCCAGGCTGCCCGCCGTGGTCTCCGCACTGAACGGAGAGGTGACCAGATTGATCAACAAGAAGCCCGTAGATGCCATCAAGTCTAAAAGGGTGACGAGCAAGCCCTCTGCTGTCTCACGCGGGCGACCCGTTGGTTTAGAGGAGCAACGGCTTCCATCGGATGTTGACGTCCGGTACCTCTATCAACCGGGAGAGCTCGAAGGTGGCAGCCGCCGCGCGACTGATCCCGTGTGTTCGCTCAATGTATATCATCTGGATAGATCTATTACCAAACCTGATGAGCCCGTGCTCTACTATTTGACTGATGGTCCATCTCGCGGGTTTGTTCGCGAAGAACTTCTTATGGTACCTTCTGACACCCATCTACCCCCGGATCGTCAGAGTCTTTAGATTGATAATTTTCTTAAAATTATTAAAGAGGTTCTGTATGTATTCCGTCTG
Organism: Conchocele bisecta; assembly: GCA_029237695.1. Lineage (NCBI taxonomy): Eukaryota > Metazoa > Mollusca > Bivalvia > Lucinida > Thyasiridae > Conchocele > Conchocele bisecta. Next base: position 1,445,671 of record CM055277.1, on the reverse strand, counting down.
GTAACACGTGTCTTTTATCGTAGTACGCCGAGAGTCCTATTTTTTGTTGACAGTACGTTTTCATAACACCGTCTTTCATTTTAAATCCTCTATTTTGTGCTACATCTATAATGTGTTTTCCATCTTCTGTAATTTCACTTAGTTCTCGTTTATATTTAACCCAATTTAAATTGTTAGTTCTCTTGGACATTCCTTTCGCAGAGTTTTTATTAATAGAATTAAGTTTTTCTATGAAATAACACTTACTAGATAGCGCTATTATTAATAGAATTAAGTTTTTCTACGAAATAACACTTACTAGATAGCGCTATCGCCCTATCTCCGCTAAATTCCATTTTGAAAAGTCCTGGCTCTCTTTCGCTCCATTTATCCCAAGCCAACCATTTCTTTTTTTCTTTTTCAAACTCGTCTAGTAAGTTAGGTCTAATCAATTCCTCTATTGTTTTTCCACTAACTCCTATATACATACTATCCGTGTCCATCTGCATTCATTCAAAGTCTTCTCTTTTTACGTATTTGTCTAGAAATTCGTAGTAAAATTCCAACATTCTCAATTTAGCTAGTTGATAAACCGCTATTCCACAGTGGAAGGGGCTCTTAACTGCACACCGGGGTTTTCGGGAAGATATTTCGTACGCATCTCCTATCTCTTCCAAATCGTCAAAGAATGCAGATCTTAATGCTGTGTCAACACAGGTTTCGTCTTGTGTATATGTCGTATTTAAATGTCTCTTTTTCCTCTATCATTTTTCCACAACACGAATTGCCTAATAATTTCATTATGTCAGCCACCGGTTTCTTATTTGGTTCTACATCCCCTGTTCGTCTTGCGGCTGTAACTTCTTTGGCAAACCATTCGAATGGTTTACCACTAATATAATCTATAATACGATAAACTCCGGTTATTTCTAGGCCGTGTTTTAAATACCATTTCAATAGTGGCGCGTACAGCAGTACTTTGGTGGCCAACATAGATCCCACCAATTTTCTTCCATTTCCTCTAGTTCTTCTAGTATCTTCCAAATATTTTATCATGTGTTCTGGAACCTCATCAACATGTACTTCTCTGTTTATAAAAAGTGGAGACATTTCAGAAAACTTATCCACCAATTTAAAATCAGAGATTTTGGGAACTTCTATATCCACCTCCGCAAACCCAAACCAGTCTCCGGATAAAACCCTTTTACAAAACTTTTTAATAACTTTAGGATTATGTGGGGAATCTATATGATGTATAGTTTCTTTTCCACACGGCATATCTTTATTTAACGTAGATAAATATAATGCGTTTGCATCATACCCCAAAATAGCCTTACAAGGTTTGGAACCCCCTCTAATCTTTGAAACACCGGCTTCTGCATATCGTGTAAATACTATTGATGGACCACCAACTAGAGCGTCTTTCATCATTTCGTATGTTTCTTCTTTTGGTGCATATAGAGCATCCTCCGTTATAATCGTCTTTGAAGATTTTTGTTCTTTAATGGTTCCTCTCAATAAATTTTGCATAGCTACTCCAGGTAGTGTTACCGCATCTTTGAAAATATCCACATCTCTGTGTTTATAAAATTCACACATTTTCTCCACCGCTTCTAGGAACGGTGCTACATCTAAATCGCTATAATATTTCAACCAATATCTGAAGGTTTCCATATTCTCTTCTTTGAAAATTCTACGATATTTGCTTAATTCTGTTTCGTCTATTAACATTTTCCCAGATAGTTTGGAATACCAATTCTCTATATCCGGTAGTCATGTATAATCCAGCTTGTCTGTAGAATCGAACCACTCGTAAGGAAAGAAAGATTTCAATCCTTTACAATCGTAGGCTTTTATCCAACTATCGTAACTTACACCGGGTCCTAGGTAAAGTATTACATCAAGAAATCTAAACTCTGGAGTAAATAGAAATATTGTTGCGTTCGCCCTTTTTCCAACCATTACTTTCTTTGTTGTTGATGACAGTTCACCTACTAGATATTTCTTTATTAAGTTTATATCGTACTTACTACTATTAAAACCAAGAACGGGCACTTGATCTATCCACTGCTCAATATAGGAAACTTGTTTTTTACGTAAATGTTCCGTATTCAATCCGTATCTTAACCATACTTCTTCTCTTATAGCTTTTCCCCTGACTTTCAAATCTTCTACGAATTTTTCTATAAGTTTTGCAGGATCTTTATCACAAATATGAGTTACTGTTCCTGAGAAATGTGAATTATCTCCTATACTAACGCTTACCGGAACGTGCTCAGCTTCGTACTCTAAACTATTACCGATAGTTTCGAATTCTGGCTGGAGATATGCCTCAAAATCATATACTATCTGATATGGATAAAGAGTAGTGTCGCAACCGATCTTTATATCTTTACCCGTTCTTTGAAATTCGCATTCCCACATAACTACTAGGTTGAATTCTTTGCTTCTAATTAATTTATCTCTTCTCATTGTGGATGCGCGTTCTTCTTTGTTATGCTTTGCCTGAATCTCACAACCGTGCCAGTAACAGCCGTGATATTGATATACGGTATTGGTTTCTGGACAGTATCCATCTACTGGAGCTCCTAAAATCCATCTTTCACCCCCGTGTCCGCACTGTTCATGGTGAATGTGAATTCCTTCCTTCTTTTCCACAGAGTACATCCAATCGATCGCACCATAACTGTTAGAACTTTTTGGGTAGAACGCTTTCTCGAACGACGAACGCGGGCGCTCTAAATAATTACCATCACATATTACTTTTGTCTCACCTCTCATACATTTTGGTCCGTGTCTGTTCATATTACTCGCTTTCGTGAATTTCTGTTTGCAATTATCGCAGGCGTAAATTTTAGATAGATTTTTAAGTTTTTTTATCAGATTATTAAACAGTCCTATTGTCATTGGTTCATTACCTATTTCCTTATAATGCGCTGGTACCTTTTTCAACCACCATACGTCACATTTGGTGGGTTGATATACTTCTATGCCGATTTTAAAAAAACTCTTCAATCTTTTTCAGATCTGAAAAAGGAATTGGTGAAACCACATTACTACCGGTATATTGCTTACTAAGTTCGCTTTTTCTGTACATCTGTCAGGTCTTTTACCTGTCATATGCATAGCTAGACACCTGAACAGACAAAAGTCGTCATTATACTTATCTAAGGAATACATACCTTTTTTATTCTTCAACCGTTCTGGAAGTTCTCCTCCTGCTGCTTCTTTGGATTGTAGTCCCAAATCTATTCCCCTACTGCCCTGTATTAGCTTTACAAAAACCTCAACCCATCTTACAAACTTCCACTTTGTATTCGGTCTGACTATTTTATCGGACATTATTCGTGTTTGCTCCTTATCTGACAGCCATTTTTTAACGGTTTTCATTGATGATAGTGGTTCGCTACCACCGAGATTTTGGTGAAATATTACAGTTTTAGGTTTTCCATTTTTAGTTTCCTCCATATGTTCTAGCTTGTAAGAATATGAATATCTCAAATAAAAATTGGTTGTTAGATAAGGAGCGAGTTTATCGGACATGCGTTCAGACTCGTTAATGTCAATGTTTTTACGAAAGGATAATGTAACTACCCGTCTTCCATTTTCTACCTTTTCCAATGTTTCATCATGAGCCCCCAATATTTCTTCACCTTTTTCCACTATCACGCGAACGATAGATCTTTTCTTATTATTTGGTATTGGGTGACCTGTGCGTCTAATTTGGTACAAATTATTGGTGCTTGAAGGTTTTATTACACTAGCCCTTAACCCCACAATACTTTCTTTTTGAATTCTGTTACCAACTTCCTCTGCTAGAGAGAGGTCTTTAAAGGCTCCTCGTTTGTGGGCTCGGATAAATCGCTTCATAAACGCCTCATTCTTTGTGGCGTTTATCAGCTTTGTCAACCCCCTAACTCTGAACCGTTTACCATAAGTAATCCCTAGAGATTCGGCTTCTCTTCTCAAATTTTCTATTTCTGCTCTATTTTCTAGCGTTATCATATTTTCTGTACATATAACCTACGAAATTTATCTGTTCAATTGGACGTGAAAAAAACATGTTGTAATTTTTTCACGTCCAATTGAATATAAACATATACATATACATATATAATGGAGTGTGCGACTTGTTGTAAGACTTTTGTGTGTAAAGACTATCTACGAAGGCATCTATCGAGACGTAGAAAATTTCCTTGTGTCGCCCCACAATTTCAATGCCCCAGATGCCCTTGTAAATTCGTTAGTGCCCAAACTCTTTGTAGACATAAGCAACTGCGCTGTCAGGTGGCTAAAGGTGAACGCGGTAGACTGGAGCTGGTAGAATTAGTTGCTGATTTGCGAAATAAATTAGCTATATCGGAGAAGGAAAATACGAAATATAAACTATCACGCGCGGACGCATTGAAATTGCATTAATGATTTATGCTATTTTTTTCAAAATTCAATTTCCAATATAATTGGTACTACAACAATACTTTTTATCATTCAATACCATCACCACCTTTTGGTTGGGGTGGGATCTACAATACAGCTCAATAACGTTACAAACTTTGGTGGTATCATTTTGACTCACTCTTTTCAAAATTATTTTCTCCAAAAATTCATAAATTTGCTGTCGGTATACAATTTCCTCGTTAACCAATTTTTTTATTTTTCGGGGGTGGTGGGGGTAGTATAAAAGGGTGGAAGTTACACCACCGTAGGTGGTATCATTTTGACTCCCTTTATACTACTCCCTGTCTTATTCCATACTGTCGACCTGTCCGAATGCTATTCCATTATCATGTATCTATTTTTTTAGCGCGTTGCGTATATTTACAGTGGCTGTGGATTGGGGGAAATTCACAAACCTTGAGCCAGAGATCGTGTGTATGCAAGACATGTGGAACAAAGGGACGAAATGGCGCTACTTCATAAACCTCACTGGACAAGAGTTTCCGTTGAAAACGAACTACGAGTTGGTGCAGATCCTCACAGCCTACGATGGCGCGAACGACGTCGAGGGTATAATTACTGGCCAGAATCCGGATCGTTGGGCGCACGCAGGAGATCCACCTGACAATCTTCTACCCGTCAAAGGAGCCGTCCACGTGATCCTGGGCCGGAAGTTCGTAGAGTACGTTCTTACGGAGAATATTTCAAAGCGTGTACTGGATTGGAGCAAGAAAATTGAACACCCGGATGAGGTGTTCTTCAATACATTAAATTTTAATCCCAAACTGAAAATTCCAGGGGCTTTCGGGAGCGAAAACGTCTCACTGATAGAGACCAAACCGTTCTTGGCGCGATATAAGGTATGGAAATCTACACGTGACCATAGGCAAAACTGTACCGGCATGTCTCTGAGAAACATATGCATTTTAGATATCGGGGATTTGAAAAACTTGACTAAGAGTAATGCACTTTTTGCAAACAAGTTTCTCTGGCAGCACGGAAGTAAAGTGGCCGAATACTGCATGACTGAGTATATATACAACAGAACGAAGGCAGACTATTTTGGAAATATCACATTTAACGCAGCCTTCTATCTAAACTTAAGTTTTGTAAAACATCGAATTAAATAAATCGTCAAGGAAAATGTCCATAATGTCCATTCCGATCGTAAGCGGAAGTAATAATGGGCGGTGATTCCATCTTTGTGCTTTGTTCGATTCTGAATATTATTTCGTTTTGTAATAGTTTTTAACTGAGCTAAATTCCAGTACGATTGGCGGTTGTGAATACCATTCTCGACATACCTTGCCATTTTCGACATATTTCCAAAAGGTTACATATATGATGATGTCGACAATGCTATGCTATATCCTGCCATTTCCCGGGGAATATGTTCTTTGTCGCCTCATAATTAATCCACGAGGTATTGATATATGAATGTGCGTCATAAACAGGTGAGCGCGCCAGTATAGCGGCCCAGATAAGGCGCGGATTCAGTGCATTATACGTTTTCATGTTAGCTGAATAGGTATTGCTTTTTAAAGGTACATGCCCACTCAGCAGGCACAACATATTCTGTATAGGAATTAAATAAGTGTATAACAAATAACAGATAACAAATAGTAATGTCCGTTAACATTTTAAGGAAACTCGGTTATCGCCCCTGATACCAGTGTGGAAATTTACTTCTGATATAAAATGTATAATAATCATAATCAATACCTGGGGTAACGATGTATAGCGAGCACTCGTATTTTTTAGAACTGGTGGAATAGTGACACAATTATACACTTATCTAATTCCTATGAAAAACCTACTGACTAAAATAAATTGTAATACAGATTAAAACTCGCAAACGAAATAAATATTATAACTTAAGAATAACAACAACTCCTTGTTGGATAAAGAGAATTATTACCCAACTCCCTATATAAGTTGATATTCCATAGCTTTGATTATTACACAACTCCCTATATAAGTTGATATTCCATAGTTTTGATTATTACCCAACTTCCTATATAAGTTGATATTCCATAGTTTTGATTCTTACCCAACTCCCTATATAAGTTGATATTCCATAGTTTTGATTATTACCCAACTCCCTATATAAGTTGATATTCCATAGTTTTTATATTACCCAACTCTCTATATCAGTTGATATTCCACAGTTTTGATTATTACCCAACTCCCTATATAAGTTGATATTCCACAGTTTTGATTATTACCCAACTCCCTATATAAGTTGATATTCCACAGTTTTGATTATTACCCAACTCCCTATATAAGTTGATATTCCACAGTTTTGATTATTACCCAACTCATTATATAAGTTGATATTCCATAGTTTTGATTATTATCCAACTCACTATATAAATTGATATTCCATAGTTTTGATTATTACCCAACTCCCTATATAAGTTGATATTCCACAGTTTTGATTATTACCCAACTCACTATATAAGTTGATATTCCACAGTTTTGATTATTACCCAACTCCCTATATAAGTTGATATTCCACAGTTTTGATTATTACCCAACTCACTATATAAGTTGATATTCCATAGTTTTGATTATTATCCAACTCACTATATAAATTGATATTCCATATTTTTGATTATTACCCAACTCCCTATATAAGTTGATATTCCACAGTTTTGATTTATATTACCCAACTCTCTATATGAGTTGATATTCCATACTGTTGATTATTACCCAACTCCCAATGTAAGTTTTGATAATTACCCAACTCACTATATAAGTTGATATTCCATAGTTTTGATTATATGATTATTATTATTCGATAGTATTGATTATTACCCAACTAACAATATAAGTTGATATTCCATAGTTTTGCTTAATACCCAACTCACTATATAAGTTGATATTCCATAGTTTTTATTATATGATTATTATTATTCCATACTTTTGATTGTTACCCAATCTCACTATATTAGTTGATATTCCACATTTTTGATTATTACCCAACTCCCTATATACATTTAAATTGATATCCATAGTTTTGATTATTACCCAACTCCCTATATAACTTGATATTCCCTAGTTTTGATTATTACCCAACTCCCTACATAAGTTGATATTCTATAGTTTTGATTATTACCAAACTCCCTAAATAAGTTGATATTCCACACTTTTGATTATTACCCAACTCACTATATAAGTTGATATTCCATGGTTTTGATTATATGATTATTATTGTTCCATAGTATTGATTATTACCCAACTAACAATATAAGTTGATATTCCATAGTTTTGTTTAATACCCAACTCACTATATAAGTTGATATTCCATAGTTTTTATTATATGATTATTATTATTCCATACTTTTGATTGGTACCCAATCTCACTGTATTAGTTGATATTCCACATTTTATTACCATTATTACCCAACTCCCTATATACATTTAAATTGATATTCCATAGTTTTGATTATTACCCAACTCCCTATATAACTTGATATTCCCTAGTTTTGATTATTACCCAACTCCCTATATACATTTAAATTGATATCCATAGTTTTGATTATTACCAAACTCCCTATATAACTTGATATTCCCTAGTTTTGATTATTACCCAACTCCCTACATAAGTTGATATCCATAGTTTTGATTATTACCAAACTCCCTATATAACTTGATATTCCCTAGTTTTGATTATTACCCAACTCCCTACATAAGTTGATATTCAATAGTTTTGATTATTACCCAACTCACTATATAAGTTGATATTCCATAGTTTTGATTATATGATTATTATTATTCCATAGTATTGATTATTAACCAACTCACTATAGAAGTGGATATTCCATACTTTTGATTATTACCCAACTCCCTATCTAAGTTGATATTCCATAGTTTTGATTATTACCCAACTCACTATATAAGTTGATATTCCACAGTTTTGATTATTACCCAACTCCATATATAAGTTGATATTCCATAGTTTTGATTATATGATTATTATTATTCCATAGTTTTGATTATTACCCAACTCACTAATGATTAGTATTATTCCATAGTTTTGATTATTACCCAACTCACTATATAAGTTGATAGTCCATAGTTTTGATTATTACCCAACTCACTACATAAGTTGATATACCATAGTTTTGATTATAAGATTTTTATTATTCCATAGTTTTGATTATTACCAAACTCACTATGTAAGTTGATATTCCATAGTTTTGATTATTACCCAACTCACTATATAAGTTGATATTCCATAGTTTTGATTATATGATTTTTATTATTCCATAGTTTTGATTATTACCCAACTCACTATATAAGTTGATATTGAATAGTTTTGATTATTACCCAACTCACTATATTAGTTGATATTCCATACTTTTGATTATTACCCAACTCCCTATATAAGTTGATATTCCATAGTTTTGATTATTACCCAACTCTCTATATCAGTTGATATTCCATACTTTTGATTATTGCCCAACTCCCTATATAAGTTGATATTCCATAGATTTGATTATTACCCAACCCCCTATATAAGTTGATATTCCATAGTTTTGATTATTACCCAATAAGTTGATATTCCATAGTTTTGATTATATGATTATTATTATTCCATAGTATTGATTATTACCCAACTCACTATATAAGTTGATATTCCATAGTTTTGATTATTACCCAACTCACTATATAAGTTGATATTCCATAGTTTTTATTATATGATTATTATTATTCAATAGTTTTGATTATTACCCAACTCTATATAAGTTGATATTCCACAGTTTTGATTATTACCCAACTCCCTATATACATGTAAATTGATATTCCATAGTTTTGATTATTACCCAACTCCCTATATAAGTTGATATTCCCTAGTTTGATTATATGATTATTATTTTTTCATGGTATTGATTATTACCAAACTCACTGTATAAGTTGTTACACATCGACTCTATTGTTTGTCAGAGGTTGGTAAGCAACTTGAACACCTCTGTAGACAAAATAAAAGGAACACCGGCTAAGGAAAGCGGTCTTACGATGGCTAGCGTAGCCCGGATCAGTCTGCGCATCCGCGCAGTTTGATCATTGCATGTGTTGGTCGCCATTCGATCAATACCATTTCCTATATTTACTACATGTCACCAATGTAGCAATTGTTGATGTTTTGCGATCAGCGGAATTATTACATGTAGAACATAAAACGCTAATTTGGATGGTGAATGATGATAAAGGTACACATATTAGCCTTACAAATGCTGCAAGGTCCTTCTCCGTGCCAGTGACGCATATGTAATCACAAATCGTGTCAATGCCGTGGACAGATGTATAACGACAAATATATATATAGACGGGCGGCAGAAATTTCTAAAATATAATGTAGAACATTGTTGAAATACTTCAAATAAAAGCTTACCTGGTGAATCTCCCACGCGTCGTCGACAGTATATTTATGTTTACGTATAGTTTAGCACGTGGAAAGACAAAAATAGGGATATAATTGAGGGGCGTTCAGAAAGTAACAGAACAGTGTCGAACATACTAGTGGAACTTAAACTACACGTATTGATAACTTGTGATCAGTGCATATTTATGATACAAGAACATAGAGCTGTATTGCCTTCTTTGGCTCGAGAATATTGTTCACTTGATCCCAGTTTATATGAAACTAGGACATAATATGTTAATACGCTACCTACGAAAGTCAAGTTTATGCATTAACTGAGAATATTTGTATTACCGTACAAAATGGCACGTTTCATTGTTGAATGACAACTGTATATTTACTTAAGTTCAATCACTTAAGTTGGTTTATTACTGAAACTGCATGTGAAAATACAGTGGCTAAAATTATGAAGGATTTACTTGTTAATGATGTGAACTCTACAGAGACCCAACTGATGATATATGAAAAATGACATATCCTAACGTATTTTAAAGAAACAGTGTATGACATGATGTTTCAGATGATGTCAAAGATATTCAATGTTCCTTTCCTTTTATTTGCTCTTTATTGACTCCAAATGCCATATAACACACGACCCGCACCATTTTATTCAATCGAAGGCCAAGGAATGTGTGTTTTCTTATACCATATACAATGTACTACCATTGACTTTGATGAAGAGGGGAGATAAGTTGGTAACGCATTTCCGTTCGCTATTTCATTACCAGGAAGCACACTTTGTGAAACATAACACATTTGATTGTTGTCTTAATTATAGTTTTCATTCATTAAATTAATGTCATTTAATTTTATTGGGATCATGTATGTTGGGAAATAAATTGTTGAACACCCCTCGTAAATGACTTTTATAACTGACCACCCAATAATAGATATATGCATTCATATGCTGCACGTGCAGGTACAATATGCTGCACGTGCAGGTACAGTTGTACGCACTGCACCAGGCGATGAGAGGCCCTTCAATTACAAATATATTCTATATGGCCGGTGTCACAGAGAAATACAAATGTATATAGCGATCTAGGCTGGTAAGGATAACAATTCAGCAATAGTATATATGTAATGAGAATGGGAGATAGGTGCTGTAGGATTAGCTTACAAGGTACAACAGGGGCCTGGGGGTAAATTACCAATTTCAATTGAAGGGAAATCTTTTGTTACTGGTCAAGGATAATCCGTGGTCAGTGAGCTATTTTAGTACTTGTGGGTAGTTCGCAAGTGTGTTTAAATTTTGTAGAACGGTGTGTGTTGGATGTTTGTGAGAGATGGTTGTGTGAATAGGCATATCTGGCAGCTTGGTCAGAGAGAGAGGGAGAAATACATAAAATCTCATTGGATTATTTCATGCTGATGGAAGATGATCAGGTATGTTTAATTAGATAGTAAATAGGTACTCTGTATTGTATACGCGTGGAATATTGCGCGTCGCATGGAATTTAGTAGAGAGGCAGATGGGATATCGGGCTCGTTCTGTAATTTCAGTGGATGGACGATCCAGAGGGCATTTGAGTAGTTAGAGCGGGATCCATAGATGTAGTCGATAGACGAGTCGGGAAGGTGGTGGATATTAGAGATAGCGGTCTACGATGCATGCAGATGCATCGCCTATCTACAGTTGGATATTAGAGGTGGCGGATATTAGAGATAGCGGTCTACGATCGATGCACGCAGATGCATCGCCTATCTACAGTTGGATATATTTATTGAGGTTTCCTGACGTGACTCTCGCGAAGAACGGCATTATAGGGACGTCAGCGGTGATATAGATAGACAGCAGTGAACTAAATATTGGTGACTGCTGGGGTATACTTATACTTCAGTCATTGAAGCACATGTATGTAAAACATTTAATTCGGACGTGTACTTGGACGTATGTGGGACATTTAACGGTGGTGATAGGTGGTGATAGTAGTAAGGGGATCACTTTGGGTACAATTTAACGTATATCAAACATTTAAAGGAACTGTGACTTGTGCGTGATTAAATTACATGTATTTTGATATATAGTGTTACCATGTGGAAATACCAATTTCAATGATCATTACTTGTGACAATAGTGAAGCATAAACAGACTAAATTGTATTCTATCTGTGATATTGATGTATGATATGTATGAATGGTGTGTATGTGTGTGTGAATTCTGTATTATGTAATACATGCTGTAAATAACATAATTGTACATAAATACATGAAGAAGACAACATTGGCTCAATATCCTAAATCCAATTGAATTCAGACAATGTAGAAGAAGGTGATATATGGTTTCGTAATTCTGTACTACTTATTTCCCTTCGCAACTCATTCATGAAATAGGTATAGTCTTCGTCATTCTGTTATATGAAGTTCGTGAAGAATTCTGTGTACAAATTTACTGTTTGAATACAAATAGCAGTCCACAAACACCGAGTGTATGTATCGCATCCGGGCTCTAACAGCCGGGTGCTGGTCACTTCGTCGATGTTTTGACAGAGAACTGCTGAACGTAAACGTGGTGGGCTATGTATACACGTGTAAACCGGACACCCTGGGGACCCTATTGCGTTTCATTTATATGGCATTGATTGTAGTTTGTTCATGGTTGAAAATGTTCGCAAATCTGCATGGACTGTTTAATTATCCCCTTGCCGATAGGCAATAGGGGGTATAGCGTTAGTCCATGTACGTGCGTACGTACGTACATGCGTACGTACGTTAGTAACACCTTTCATTTGTCAAAAGCTCATGAACCGCTTCACCGATTTTGATAATATTTGGCCACAATGTGATGGTGATTTGTTGTGCATGCTATCCACATCCGACCGTCAAAGGTTAAGGTCACCGAGGACTTATGTTCACCTTGTTTGTAATAAGGCAAATTTGTAAGGCAATACTGTTGATATCCTTATTTTATTATCAAGGCTGCCAGTACGACCGCCCAAGATCAAGGTCACCGATGACTTTTTTATCATTATCAAGGCAGACATCGAGGGCATAAGCTTTGTTTAACGCTGCCATTTCTTGTCATAGTGGTACCTATCTAAGCTGGACACACTGCGGACTACGGGGTGCCATGCAGGGCAGGTTAATTATGTGTACAAAATTGAGTGTTGTAACACTAAAAATCACAAAATTCAATTCTGTGTCACAAAATTCAATTCTGTCAATTCTGTGTCACAAAATTCAATTCTGTGTCACAAAATTCAATTCTGCATACTTTCGTATACAAAATTCATTTTTGTTATAAAGGATTCAATTTTGTAAGAAAGAATTGAGTTTTGTGAAGAAAATTCAGTTTTGTGGGACAGAATTAATTTTTGTCCACACAAATTAGTTTGCATAGGATAGTCTATGTCATCTCTACGTTGATTGGTTGAGATCGGTCTTAGTCCATTTTACTAGATGGTGGAGTACACTTGCAGGTTTAAATATTTCAATGCGAAAATATAACCCAATATATCAATATTATACTTCTTTATGGACAGTTATTTTGGTTATATTATGATTACAAATGAGTGGTCACACCAGTAGTATATAAGAGTCACAATGATACCATCACCTCTGGAAGGTGCCAGCTACGCGCGGCACCTTCCACAGCATGATGGTATCATTTGTGACTCTTATATACTACTACCGCGAGACCATATATTTATGACATGAGAAGATACACCCTATTAGAGATAAAAATCCCTATGTTATACTCAGTATATATATACAATTTGTCATACTTTTATTACGAATAAAATAACAACTGACACCCTATTGAAGATAAGAAATCCATAAGTTATACTCAGTATTTTACAGCAATCTGTCACAAATATATACTGACACCCTATTAAAGACAAGTTATCCATATACTCAGTATATATATACAACAATCTGTCATACTTTTATTACGAATAAAATAACCTGACACCTATTAAAGATAAGAAATCTATAAGTTATGCTCAGTATTTTACACCAATCTGTCACAAATATAAACTGACACCCTATTAAAGACAAGTTATCCATAAGTTATACTAAGTATATTACAACAATCTGTCATATATTTATTACGAATAAATATAAACTTACACCCTATTGAAGATAAAAAATCTATTGGTTATACTCAGTATAATGCCTACCATAAAGCAAATGAGAGAGCAAGCTAAGAGTTGGGGAATTTCCCTAAGAGGTTTGAGACTCAAGAAAGACATAGCAGATAGGATAAGTGACGCGCGAGCCGTCGTCTACGAGGAGAGGCTGCGGCGCGCGGTTTCGACCGGACGACTGCCCACCGACCGAAAAACGAAAAACTCCCGAGAAATTGGAGAACGAGACGACGGCCAGTCTGCGCGCCACCGCTTACGCGCAGCGTGTAAAAGAAGATCACAGCGCACGTAGAAAACCCCTATACAAGGCGTACTACAATAAGATTTATCAAGGGTTGGTGGGGAGACCTCCCAAGAAGAGGAGATATATCGCCAGAGCTTTGGTGGAGGAGGGTCCCAGGATTCTCGCCGAAGAAGCCGAAGTTATGGAAACTGTTGATAGGGGTAGGAGGAAGATAGTATGGACTTTCGAGAGGGGGGTAGACGGGGAGATCGCTAATCGCATAATGAATAAAATTCGCCCGCCAGATGACCACGGCATGTTATCTGAGGTATTTGTGCTCGTATCGTATTAGGAACATAGAGACCGACGCTACTATGATCTATCACAAACAATCAAAGGGCAGTCCGTGGATAAACGAGATCGCCAAAGCCGAGAGTTGGATATCCGATAGAGAGAAAGGTCGAATGGACATCGACAAAGTCGATAGACCAAACACAAAATGGACCTTCGTTCGTTGGATATCGGTCGAGGTGAAGATGATCATCGACGCGCAACAACTTCTCATGGGAGCGGGAATACTCCCAGACTGGTTAAGACAGAAAAAGGGAATGTATTCCGTCGACACGTACGACGACTACTTGTGTCTGTTTAGGTGCATAGCCATCCAACGTGGAGGGAGACCAGACCGCTGTTGTGAGAAGGCACGAGCTCTGGCTCGCGAATATCTCGGGCATGATAACGGACCGGGTAGCCAGGGAATTCCCCTGGACGATATTAAGAAGGTCGAAGAGCATTTCAAGCTGGGTATTCGCGTGTACGAGCCCACCACCGATGGAGTGTGGTACCTCATGAAGGTTCCGGCAAATTACGACGTGGTTGGGGGGTTGGGGAAGACAATGACCATAGGAATGTTTGGTTTTGGAGGTCACTCGTTCCTCATAACGAATCTCCGCAAGATGACGAACGAGTACGGGTGCACCGGATGTCAACAACGGTTCACAAAGTCGTGTAACATGCACAGGCACGCGACCACCTGCATGGGTGGGAAGACCGTGGTGACATGTCCAGGTAAGAGGGTAGAGAGACCGCAGTCGGCCTACGGAAGGCGTTCTATCCTAAGGGGTCAGCGAGTGTGAGGTCGATTCAATGGTTGAGCAGAGAAGAGGAGAGGGTGGGAAAGCACATACATCACGCCAACTGCGGTCACGGTGGTGAGAGGTGGGTGGCCGGTGATCCGGTCGACGGTTACTGTCACGAGACCGAGACCGTGTTTCAGTTTTCACGGATGCTACTGGCACGGGTGTCCGAGGCATTGCATGAGAGGTAATGCGAGATCGCTGTACAAGAGGACGAAAATTCAAGACGCCAAGATAAGGAAGGCGGGTTACGAGCTGGTGGTGATGTGGGAGTGCGAGTGGTTGAATGAGGTGAATACCTGCTATCCACAATTGCCACGCGAGGAGGAGACGACTCTGTACCCCACCAGATAGTCTACGACTTCGAAGCGTATCTCGACAAGTCAAAAACCACGCGACCCACCAAAGACCTGACCTTCGAGGTCGAGCACGTTCCTATATCGGTGTCGTTGGGGGATACGATGCATGAAGGGATCACACACCTATGCGAACGAGATCCCGACACGCTAGTCGAGAAGTTCGTTACCGAGCTGCAGATGAGAGGCAAGGCAATCAGGGAGGGGGTTAGGAAGAAGTATCTGCCGGCCGACATAGATATGTTATCGAAGTCTCAGCAAGCAAAGATTATTTCTTGGATTGACCAAGTCCCGGTGGTGGAGTTCAACTGTAGCAGGTACGACCTGAACCTCATCAAGCAGTACTTTGTAGAGAAGTTGGCGGCCACCGTGAATAAGGTGATGGTCGGAAAGAGAGCCAGCACGACGATGTTTCTGTTTACCCTGGAGTTTAGATTTCTCGACATCATCCAGTATCTGGGACCCGGTACCACGTACGACCTGTGGGTTAAGGCGTACGACTGTAAAACGGTAAAGTCTCACTTTCCATACGAGTGGTTCGATAACGCGGACAAGCTCGACCATCCGGGGCTGCCAGACTATCCCGAGTGGTACTCGAAGTTGAAGGGTGAGTTCCTACTGTCGTTGTCCGAGTGGAAAGAGTGTAAGAAGGTATTCCGAGAAAAGGGGATGAAGACGTTCAAGGAATGGTTGCAACACTACAACGACTTGGATGTAGGACCGTTCCTAGAGGCTCTGACTAAAATGACGGAGTTCTACAAGGGAAGAGGCGTGGATATACTCAAGGATGCTGTGTCTCTGCCCGGTGTTTCCCTTCAGTACCTACTCCGCGGGTCGATCGATGGGAAGGCGGACACGCCCGAGGTGTGGTCACCGAAGTCTGAAACTTACGAGATGATGAAGCAGGGATTGGTCGGTGGTCCGTCCATAGTATTATCCAGATACGCCGAGGCTGGAAGGTCAACGATCAGGGGTCAGGTGGGGAGTCGGGAGGAGAAGATGTGCAAGGCGGTGCTGGGGTACGATGCCAATGCTCTGTACCTATCTACTCTGTCGAAGGATATGCCGTGCGGGGAGGAGCAGATATGGACGTGTGACGACCCGGAAAGACAGTCGTATATATACTGTTTCGTGAGGAAGGTCAGGAGTGAAAAGTGGTTCGGATTTGCGGAGTTGGATATAGAGGTCCCGGAAACGTTGAGAGACAAGTTCTCGGAAATGTCACCGCTGTTCGTTAATCGAGAAGTCGATGAGAACGAGGTTCCACAGCACATGAAGGACTACCTGGCCGGGACCGGGAGGAAAAGAGTCGAAGGACAGAGAAAGCTCGTGGGGGCAATGTCCGCCAAGAAGATGATCATATACTCCCCGCTGCTAAAGTGGTATCTGGAGCACGGTCTGATCGTCAAGGCGGTGCATAGGGTGGATAGACCTACACGCCCTGTCAAAAAAAATAAAAAAAAAACCGTTTTCATTTCAATGGTTTCGTTAAACGAGGTCACCGCTGGCTAGACGGACGGGGGACGTCGACAAGAGCAAGGCGGTGTTGGCGGAGATATTCAAACTGGTTGGCAACGCGTGTTGTGACAAGCTGATAGAGGCGCAAGAGAGACACCTGAACACCACATATACGAAGGATGAGAAGACTGTCGATCGGGCACTGAGGTCGGGGTGGTTCGAAGACATGGAGGAGATTGGGGAGGCTTACGAGATATCGAGCAGGAAGACTCGAGTGGTGATCAACAGACCGTTTCAGTGTGGCATAGCGGTCTACCAGTTGGCCAAGCTCCGGATGCTGGAGTTCTACTACGATTTCTTGGACAAGTACGTGGATCGCGGAGATTTCGAACTGATACAGATGGACACTGACAGCATGTACTTCGCGCTGTCGGAGAAGACGCTGGAGGCGGTGGTGAGAAAAAATATGAAGAGAAAGTTCAATAAGGAGAAGACCGAGTGGTTGGCGTGGGACGTATGGAGCAACAGAACTCCGGGACTGTTCAAGCTGGAATTCGAAGGGGATAGAGCCATCGCTCTGTGTAGCAAGTTTTACTACGTGAGCGGTGATGGAAAATCTAAGCGCTCGGCCAAGGGGATGTCGAAGAGATCTAACGATCTGACTTGGGAAGGTATAAGAGTGCTCTCGAAGGGGGTAGGGGATATGGCGGAGAACAGGGGATTCCGAATGATTAACGGGGTGATGAAGACGTACTGTCAACAAAAATTAGGACTCTCGGCGTACTACGACAAGAGGAGAGTGATGGAAGACGGGTTACACACCGAGCCTATAGGATAGATAAAAAAAAAAAAGAACTCTGAGAGAATACTAAAGACTCTGACGATCCGGGGGTAGCTGGGTGTCAGAAGGCACCGCGAGAAGTTCTTCGCGAACAAACCCTCGAGATGGCCCATCATCCAAATAGTAGAGCACGGGCTCATCGGGCTTGGTAATAGATCGATCTAGATGATATACATTGAGAGACCACACGGGATCAGTCGCGCGGCGGCTGCCACCTTCGAGCTCTCCCGGTTGATAGAGGTACCGGACATCAATATCTGATGGAAGCCGTTGCTTCTCTAAACCAACGGGTCGCCCGCACGAGACGGCAGAGGGCTCGCTCGTCACCCTTTTAAACTTGATAGCATCTACGGGCTTCTTACCTATCAATCTGGTCACCTCTCCGTTCAGTGCGGGAGACCACGGCGGGCAGTCTGGCCACCCACTCGGTCGATCGCGAATGAGGGTCTACAAGTTCTTTAGCGTATTGGTGTCCCAACAGTCTCTCAGCCAGGGTTCGATTGAAGCGTTCCACGATCCCCTGGTCCCGGTGGATGTTGACGCGGCCGCGTCTGACAGAAACTTCGTGCTTAGACAATAGATGAGAGACCGCGCCCATGAACTCGCGGCCGGGATCGACCTGGAGAAGATTCGGCCATTTGAGAGGATTCCTCTTATATATTCGGGAGAGAGCCTCGGCCACCTCCTTAGACTCTTTAGTGGCCAACGGCTCAGCCCCCTTATAACGACTCGCTACGTCAACGACTGTCAGCGCGTACTTGTACGTCTTACGACCGACGCGATCGTGAGGGAGAAACAGGAGATCCGCTTGGTGAACTTGGTTCGGTACCGGCACGTCGAATTTCGGGCGCTGAATATTGTGAGGCGCGGGTAAATAGATCTGCCAGATGGCCTGCTTCTTGAGCCATTCCTTGACAGCGTTTTCTGAAACCTTGGTCGCCGCGGCGAGGTTCTTGATGGCAGCGAGTCCCTTCCAGTAGCCGCGGGGGCTATAGTACATGTTCGCTAGCTTGCGCGTTAGGCGAACCGATAGTTTGGTATTAAGTTTGCGCGTGTTCATCGTATGCGATGTATTCTAATATATCGGACAATCTCCAACATGCCCTCGCCAGATCGTCCGGTAGCTGCGTCGATAATAATAAACCTTTGTTGGAAGTACAATCGCGATTGGGGGTTAAGTTCTGAAGGAAATTGGGAAAATATAATCCCCCAGGATTGGTGGAGGAATCTAACATCCGCTTTGCGAAAAGGGTGGCCGATTTTTCGTCCTCCCGCCACGTCTCGAGAGAATCTCGGGCCAGACGAATCATACCCTTTGCACCAGTATGCGGGTGTTTAAGGCTGGTGTAAGCCTACATCAACTCATTAGCAAAATAAAGTTCGTCAATCTGACATCGTTCTATATATATATATTTATAAAACAGTTATTTAAAATAATTAATTTAAAATCTCGATTGAATATAGTAGCCGACGAGACCCACCACACCCATTCCCACGACGATGAACGCGATCTCGCGGTCTTTTTGGGGCTCTGACGGTACATAGAAATCTGAAAGTTGGGGCTCGCGATCCAGCGGCGCGAGACTTTTCTGTGGATATGCCAGCGCGTACTCGCGGTTGGCTTCTTCAACGTTCTGAAAAGTTTGTGCGGCGTGATTTTCGCGGCGAAGCTCTTCATTGACCCAGTCAAGATGGGCGGTTCGTTTTTTCGACCACGCTTCCTTTGCGCTATTGAGTTGTTCTACAGCTAAATCGTGACGCTTACGCTCCTCATCCACGTTCGAGCTTCTCATTTTAGAGAATATAAAGTTGCTACCGCTGAACGCCAATGCGTTTACGAGCGCACCACCTACTATTACTGCGATTGAAGCCATTTATTTCCCATATATTAACTGGTAGAATTCCAGCTTTAAACTAGATAATCTCGGGTCCAAACTGCGGCCGCTACATCTAAAGGTCGCGAGCCCTAAGTCTCTCGCAGTAAAGTCCAATTTGGAGCGGATCCTCCTATGGCCATCTTTGATAGTCGAGCATACCCGATACTGAAACCCGATATCACCACGGCGTGATAAAGCGCATTCACTAACATTTTACCATCTTGTTCAGCCATTATAATTATTGCATATAAAAGGGGTCGCGATCAATGTTTAAATGGGGCGCATCCAACAGTGTCGGGGGTTGTTTTTTCAATTTCAACCTCGTTGATGACCTGTTGTTGAAACGGTAAAGCACATACAGGGTGCCCACAACCGACAGACCACCAACAACAACCCACGGGATCCAATCAGTATTGGGAGTTGGAGCAATCGGTTTCGATCCAATAGCGATTGGGGAGAAAGAGCTGTCCACCGGGTGTTTTGTCGTCTCCGATTGCAACTCCAATCTCAATTTGAGTTTGACATCTTGAAGCTCGGCGAGTATTTATCTTGTTTAACTTTTCGGGTGACAGCCGCCGCCCGCCCAGCTGCCTGTCTTTTTCGGGTTTTTATGTCGTGCTGTTGAGGGTACATCCAACGTGCTCTGGTTCAACTCCAATTTCGATTGGGTTGAGTGTGGTTCCGTCACTCTCGCGGGTGTGTCTTGTGTCATCATTTATATATTAGGGCTTATAGTTCGTGGGCATATATGTCCAAATTGACAGTGTTTACCCGTGGTCAACGCGGTTGTCAGCGGAGCTAAGTACATTCCACACTTGTGATAAATTGAGCAGCAGGCTGTTCTAAGTGTGACCTATAAAAAAGGGTCAGTCTCTAGATCGTCAATCAATCCCGCGGTGTTTGGTATAGGGAGAAGATACACTAACGGCGGTTGCGTACAAATGAATAGCCGCCGATCCGAGAGTTTTTGTCATCTCCGCTCCCAATTTGGATTCGATCTCCGCATCTGACATCTTATCCACCTGAAAAACTGAGAGACGCCTACCGAGATAATGCTCCGATTGTCCCCCAGCAACCAGCGCAGCTAGCCGCTCTCGTCGCGCCGCATTTTCATTTTCATTCGGAGTCGTTGCACTCAACCCAATACCAACCGCCGTTGGAGTTGATTCCGATTGCTCTGTCGGATCATTATCTATGTTGGCAGTCGGAGTTGAGGTTTCTTCTATTAGCTGATCGAGAAGTTCGTCGCAGATTCATTTTTCTTAAAATTAATTTAACTATTCTAACAAGTCTCATCACTTTAACATATTGCCAAGCACACCACCCGATACTTATGATCACCATTATGCTCGCAACAAAGCTCGCAGCGGAGCACCAAATTGTTAACATTGTTAACCATTGTTCAGCATTTGTTCAACATTTGTTAAGCATTTGTTCAGCATTGTTCAGCATTGTTCAGCAATTGCTAAGCATTGTTCAGCATTGTTCAGCATTTGTTCAGTAATTGCTAATTAATTATAAAATTAATTGATAACTTCGTAAGTAGTTGGTTGATCAGTCTTTAGCAAATCCAGGCGCTCCTCGCGCGTTGGGATAACGTCATTCTCTCGAAGACAGTCATCGAATGAGTCTCGGTCCTTGCAGTGAAAGAGGGCGACCCATTTCGTTTGCTCGTGCAGATCCTTGAGGACGGCGTTGTACTTTTGAGTGGATATCCATACGCTTTGCCTAGCATGGCGGCCAGAAAATGCGAGCTCGGAGAGCATGTCCTTCTTTTTGGTCATCGCCGCCTTGGCCGAGCAATCGTCAATCACGTATAGGGTGGGCTCACCCTGGAATTTTTGGTATAAACCACGCAACCAATCGTGAAGCCTATCACCGGGGTCAATAACGTATACCTCAGGGTCGGTCCATATCCACGGGCGCCGCTGATAAGTATCGTTGTGCCGCATCGCGGTAGGAGCCCTCGAGCAAGTCTAGGATGAAAACCGTTTTTCCACATCCTGTCTGCCCACATATTATGGCAGAGTGGGCATCTCCAATCGTGAATTGGTATTGATTGCTAATTTTCTTAAAATTAATTAATAAATCGTTAGATGATTTTTTTTATTAAATCAGTAGAGTGCTGAGACGTATCGGCCATCTTCGATGTTGAGTTGTGCGTCTGTAATTATATATAAGTACACGTTCAATGGCCCGGCTCCGTCCGCCTCTTTGGTTATCTGGATCGTCACACCCTCGCTAGCGTTCTCAACTTGGCGTCCGCTGCCGTGTATTTGGTCGTCGTCGCTGGCTCGCATGTCTAGCCATAACGCGTATTTGGTATTCAGGAACTCCGCGAGGGAGACGGCCGAGAGATGCAGGTCTTTGGCAACTGCCGCAACCTCCGGAGAGCGCTTAGAGCCGGCAGCAAACTGCCTTCTTACTTCGTCCCACTGCTGGTGCGCGCGAAGACCCGCGCTGTAGAGTTGATTGGGTACTCCCTCGATCGTCACCTCTACCTTCGTGATTTTGAGGTTATAGAATTTGTCGGTTTTTCTAGCACAGAACGCGAACCGAGCATCCTCGAACAACATCAGTATACATTTCATAGAGCGGGCGGGTACGTTGACGTTAATATTCCACAATGTGTCGCCTTTGTCTTTCGTCATCTTGCGATGGCGAAGAACTCGGTCGTAAAGTATGGCAACGCGCCCGGCATACTGGGTTCTGATCAATCGCGTGAGTGTCGGGCATCGTGACCATGTCGTACTCCAGCGAAACATTATCGATCGTATACATCGATAACATGTCGCTGGCTATGAGAACTCGGCCGTAGTCGTTGAACGTTAGTTCGTATTCGAGGCGGTCAGCCAAAGCACTCTGATAGTAGGGCATGTGACTCTCCAGCAACTCAAAGTCGAGCGGGATGTAGAAGCGGTTGCCGTAAGCGCCCGCGACCGCGTTGTCGCTCGCGTTGTTATCTGCCTTGTTAGCAGCCCCGATTCTAAGTCTGGTTACGTTCTTATTTTTGCTGGTGTCAATACCCTGATAGACAGCGTTTTCGCGCTCTTGCGCCGTCTTCCATAGGTCCTGATAACAATGGTAGACGTCGATGTCATCGATCGACATCACCTCATACCAGAAATCTTTATCATGGTCTTCTTGACGATGGCGCGACCAAGGTTCTGAACGACGGTTCGGTCCTCGTCCGTCGACGTCAGCGAAAATAGTGAAGCGAGGCGAACAGTCCCCGCACAATGACGTCGTTAGCTCCGAGGTTGGGAAGCGGAACTTAACAGCTGCTGGTTCTGGTCGATCGTCGATGGGTTGTTCGTAATAACGACACTCTGTCTCACGCCTTTTGCCCCGCCCCGGTGGGGCTCACGCAGTCTGCGGTGGATGATTTGAGTTTGCGACCGTATTGACTCGAAGACATAATTTAATGAATCTATATTAAACCCGTATGGTTTTGTCTTTAATACATAATTAATTTTAAGAAATTAATATGGCTGATTGCGATATTGACATGGATGAAATCGGCGAGACGATTTCCGCGATGATGATGCGACATCGATGATGACCTCGATAACTATGACGAAAACGACCTTCATAGAGAAACCACCAGCACCTAAAAATACCACCTTTGTTTGTTCCAGGCGAACAACGAAATACGCCTTCGCTTGGTCCAGGCGCATCTTTGTTTGGTCCAGACGCACCGGGAACTTCATCTGCTGGTGCCCCTATGTGGGAGGCCCCACCCGCAACTCCGGCATGGGCGGGCGGTGCCGAGATTCCTGCGGGGATCTCCAAGAATGAGCTGGCGCCTCTCACGGAAACGGAGTCTCGGGTGAAACGGTGGGAGAGTGAGGTGTCTAAACACGGCATCAATGCCACGTTGGAGTTCCGCAGCACTAAAAGAGGAGACTTGTGGGTTAAATGGGGTAATAGCTGGATGTTGCTGACGTACAAAAACGACCCGACCCGGTTCCTCAGCCCCTCTTCCGTGAACCGATATGGAGTATCCCTCGCTCGAGCTCTCGGAGTGATCGATGATCGGTCGCAGCTGCCTCAACAAATGGTAAAAACCCTACAGTCTACCGACGAAACGCTGGCGAAGACGGCCGCCGCTATAGAAACGAGCGAGCTCAGCGATGTCCCTCGTATAGCCACCGACGCTATTAACACAGTGGAAACCACGGACAACGAAATGAACGGCACGAAATATGACCCACCATTACCTCTTTGCGAACTCCGGGGACTCGATAAGGCTCTGCAGAAAAATTGGGGCGAACTGGTCAATAACCTCTCCAAACGGCGCTGGACACATATCGCGCTAGAAGAAAAAAGAAAAACTTGGGGAAATCCGTGACGTATAGAGAATCTACCGAGCGGATCAACAAACTCCTGCGGTCGTTGCGGGACGAAAGAGAAGCTCGCTTGGAGGCTGCTTCGACTAACCGTGAGACGCTTTCCCGGCCAATTAAGTCGAGCCGCGAAACAATCTCGAGGGTTCTGCACGAGGACACGACACTCGGTGAGCGTCTTCGCACTCTGTTCAGAGAGAATGGCGTCACGATATTAACCATCATCGCAGCTTTCAGCATGATTATATCGACCCTAATTCTATCTATATCGTCTCTATTTGTAGCTGTCAATGCTGGTGCAGCACCAGCACCCGCACCAGCACCAGCACCCGCACCAGCACCCGCGCCATCCGGCGGAGCCAAGGAGTGGATAAAAAAACAACTGAAAGCCCTCGCCAGTTCTCCTGGCTAAATTAGCAGGAAAGTTGGCTGCCGCGCTGCCTGGTTTGATATGAGGTCTCCTCTCCTTCTTGTTATCTATATTATCAAAAACGGTCGGATGGCTCGCCGAGAATACCTGGGCTTTAATCGTGGCCATCGCCGGTCTCCTACTATTCTTCGCCAGAGAGTTCCTAAAACCAAAGCGTAAATAGTCCGATCGCCACGAGGGCGACGACGAGCGCTAATTTCTCCTCCTCGTGTGTTGTACTTCCAATCTCGATTGGTGTTTCAACATTGTTGATGGAACTCGATGGTGCATCCAATTTACGAATTGGGGGTACTGGGTTCGATTGTGTTGAGGGAGGTGTATCCATTTTGTGTTTTGGGGGTTTTATGAAATATTTTTCGAATTTATTTGAATTTACAACTCCGCGCCCGATCATCTTGGGTGGGAGCTTGATGATACCCGTGTTCACGTTCCCGTTGCGGCCGATTTTTTTATTGGTGGTTGCGATTACGATCTGATTATTGTAACCGTCAACCGGGTCGTCTCGTAGTATCATATTGCTCGGCGCCATATAAAGACCTATTCCAAATGCGTAGTCTACCGGGGTGCGGGCAGTCTGCAAAAACGTCTTGATAATTCTGGATCGCCTTTCTGGAGGTCCACCTTAGCTGAGATGGCGTCCTCGACAAGTGCCAAGAACTGTTTTTGTGCGTCAAAGGCCGTTCCCGTACCAAGCATAGCGCTGCGCGTTTGCTTCTGTGAGGCTAGGATTGCCCATACGTATATGCGAATGGATTCGTTGAGACGAATAACCCCACCCTGCGTAAATCCAGTGCTTTCATCTAACATAAATGTGGTCCAAGCATTTCGCATCTGTGGAGTATCACCCAGGTCTAGGTATTCCACATGGGCTACTTTAGTAGGCAGCCAATGGAAATCACCATCATTACACGCAAGTCCACCAAGCACTTCAGCACCGAACGTCATCTTATTCAACTTATAATTATATTTAGTCCATGTTGCCATTTTTCTAACTGGTGGTGGGGTGGCCCCTCGAGCGCTCCATAGCCCTGAGAAATATACTGGAACTTTATCCAGACGCTCCCCACTAAACTAAGCCTTTAAATAAGGTGAACTAACCCTAAACTGTTGGTCGGGGTGTATACTTTCTGTCTCCAGTCGGCGTCTTTTGATACTCCAAATTTCGAACGCCTTACGGTCGTATGCGCTGGAAATGGGATCCCAGCCATCGTCTTGAGGCAGTGGAATACCTAGTTCTTTGAGAATCCTCCTAATTGTGTAATACACGTGAAAGTTGTAGACACTTCGGAGAATGATATTCTCGGATGTCAAATGGTCTTGATGCGAAACTCCGCATCCGGCCGTTGCGCACCATACAGCGAAATTTAGCTGGTTCTGCCAGAAGTTCATATGGGAAAACTCCCATCTTAGTAATACATCTTGACTAGTAGTCTTTGGAACTACATATTTCTCAAACGTGTTAGGGAAATTGGTGGCAAAGCCACTGGCCGGTCTAACCGTTACGGTTGGGTGTACAAGGTGGTTAACAACGTCTTTTTGCTTGTATTTACCACCGACCGCGTACTTTGCATTAGAGTTAAAGCTAAATGCTTTTGTATCCATTGAAAGATATTATTATGTTTGCTACTATCACTAATGTTCAAAAAGGGAGTTGTGAACTTCAAAAATCAATCGACAACTGCTGCGGACAACGCCGGGTAGGCCTCAGATCAATCACGTTCACGGTCGGGTGGTAAAAAAAAAAACGTTGAAACGCTCGAGTTTTTCACAACAGAAGTCGAGGGTGTAAGCCCTGTGGCTTTCGGAAACTACCACATAACTGAACCAGTGACCTCAGGATTTCGTAGAACTCCAGATGCTATAGTACCTCACGGTCTTTGGTGGAGTTTCGGAGATCTCCAAGCTTTTGTCGCGGAGAAGATTCCTGGTGTAGTCACTCTCGCAATCTCGAAAGCCACGTGGCTCACGACATTGACCGTTGATAGGCGTTTAAGGATCTCACCGGGGTTGGGCTCACTGTTAGGATTTAAAATAACATACCCTTACAACGTTGACGGAGTGTTTGATCCTGGCGAGCACGTCGGCACGACCCCGGTGAACTTCGCCGTCACGAAAACTCTCGGGGTGCACCTGGATCGGGTGAACACATCGTACAACACGGTAGACGGCACTCCCACCACATTGCTGAAAACCGTGCCCGCCAGCGACTGTTTCTATGGTGAGACCCTGACCTTAGACTTCCCACACCCCGAGATGAAAGTTTTGGAATCGGGACACATCCACGAGTTGAAGATTTCTATTCTCGATGATAAAGGGCGAGAGTTGAAGAACGATTACCCGATTTCGGTCGTCCTAGAAAATTTTCAAATTAATTAATTTTAAGAAAATTATTTAGAATTAAACGCATGTTCGTAATATATATATATCAACATTATTGAAAATGAGTATATACGGACCAGGTAGTTCTTCCGATTGGGTGACAAATTCAAAGAATTTGGAACCGACTGAAGGGGGATTCATCCCGACAGAGGGCGACTTTTTAACTACCCAAAAAACAAAGGCCTTGATCAATAGAACTATATCGGTGGCCACGGACGAGATTCACAGGAGTCTACTATCAGAACTTAGAGAATATGCCCTGGCTGTGAATACACAAAGTCGTGAAGAAACGCATACGGAACTAAACGAACTAGACAAAAAAATAACCAAATTTCGAAAAGAGGCCCGGTCGGGTATTGAGAAAGTCCGAGAAGACCACCAGGCGGACCTTACGGAGGCTTATGATGCGTTGCTCTTAAAGGACACTCTCATCAGTGAAGCGACACTTACCGAACTAGACGGGAAAATAACAAAATTTCGAAAAGAGACCAGGTCGGATATTGATAAAGTCCGAGAAGACCGCCAGGCGGCCCTGACGGAGGGTTATGATACGTTGCGCTTAGAGGACTCTCTCATCAGAGAAGCGGCACTTACCGAACTAGACAAAAAAATAACCAAATTTCGAAAAGAGGCCAGGTCGGGTATTGAGAAAGCCCGAGAAGACCACCAGGCGGACCTTACGGAGGCTTATGGTGCATTGCGCTTAGAGGACTCTCTCATCAGAGAAGCGACGGTTGCCGAACTAGACGGAAAAATAACCGAATTTCGAAAAGAGGCCACGTCGGGTATTGAGAAAGCCCTAGAAGACCACCAGGTGAACCGTGCGGAGGCCATTGCGGAGGTTTATGATGCGTTGCGCTTAGAGGACTCTCTCAGCAAAGAAGCGACACTTACTGAACTAGACGGGAAAATAGCCGAATTTCTGAAAGAGACCAGGTCGGGGGTTGAGGGGGTCCGAGAAGACCACAAGGAGGCCATTGCGGAGGCGTATGGGGCGTTGCGCTCAGAGGACTCTCTCAACAGAGAAGCGGCACTTACTGAACTAGACGAAAAAATAACCGAATTTCGAAAGGAGGCCCGGTTGGGGGTTGAGGGGGTCCGAACGGGTATTGAGAAAGCCCGAGAAGACCACCAGGCGGACCTTACGGAGGCTTATAGGGTGTTGCGCTCAGAGGACTCTCTCAGAGAAGCGGCGGTTGCTGAACTAGACGGAAAAATAACCGAATTTCAAAAAGAGGCCCGGTCGGGTATTGAGAAAGCCCGAGAAGACCACCAGGCAGCCCTTGCGAAGGCTTATGAAGCGTTACGCTCAGAGGACTCTCTCATCAGAGAAGCGACGGTTGCTGAACTAGACGGGAAAATAACCGAATTTCAAAAGGAGGCCCGGTTGGGTGTTGAAAAAGCCCTAGAAGGCCACCAGGCGACCATTACGGAGGCTTATGATGCGTTGCGCTTAGAGGACTCTCTCAGCAGAGAAGCGGCACTTACCGAACTAGACGGAAAGATAACCGAAGTTTCCGATAAACTGAAACATGATCGTATAGCCGCGACCAAAGCTCTTGAGGAGGCCTCTTATAATATTCGTACTGAGGCATATAACGCAAACAGTGCGCTTGCCGGAATAGTGCGAACAATGAAAACGCCAAAACGTGTCATAACAGTTTGGGCTGAGAAGCGGGGCCCATTGGTTGAGGGGCACTATGAATATTCGTTCGGTGCCAAAGCGAGTAATAAATGTGGGGGATACACTATGACAGCCGCGGGTGAAGTTATCCAAATGGCGGTCTGCTCGGTTAATGCTAGTGGTAAACCTGTGGGCGCGGTCGCGATAAATCTTGTAGTAGATGGGGAAGAACGGGGGATTGGAGTCACCAAAATCTCTGGAGATAGTTCGACGGTGGTTTCGTTCTCCGGTTATGATCGAATTAGACTTTCCAAAGGTAGTGTTATTAACTTTGTTACGAAATTCGGTGACCTAGAGAGTTCTTCCACTATTGTCTCATTGTTAATTGAACTTATTTTGTAAATACTAATATATTGAAATAAATTTGTAAAATTTAAATATGAACGAATCAACGCTTCCAATTGTCAATACCACTCCATCAACACTGTGTACAATTAACGAAAGAAGTTCAGATTTTAGGTTCAATAATATCGTCGCTATGCAGGATATTTTAGTACGTTATGGTCTCCAAAGCGTTGGCCGATAAGAAAATATCAAATTTAGAGTTTGAATCCGATGTGGAAGAAATGGGGAGATATGAACAATTAAAAAATGATATAAGAATCAAGGCGCACGCCACCATGCCCAAAATTGAGTGTACTGATTGGAATAAATTTAGGGTAAAACTTGGAGATAAAGTCGGAAGAAATTAATATTTTTATTAAATAATTATATTGGTGCAGTAAGCAATTTATTAATTAATTTTAGGAAAATTATAAAAAAAAGAAAAAAGTTGGGTCACACCGAGGCTCGAACCCGCGCCAGCAAAACCCTTCTGGGTCCACCCCGCTAAGCCACTCTCTTTCATTCATTCATTCATTCTTTTTCTGTTTGGCTTAGCGAGGTGTAGCTACCCGTACTGCACACCCCCATCTCTCGGCTGATCTAGTAATTAGTGTCGAAAGTCTAGGCAACCTTGGAAGTGTCAGCACGGGTGCACTGAGCGCTCATTTTTCGTCAAGGGGCGTCCCCCAAGACAAAGTATTGTTGTTAATTTTACATATATTAAGCTAAAACCGTGTTGTGCAATACCAAATATTTACTCCTTTTTTTTTATTTGCTTTTTATATAATAAGTTCGTTTTTTATTTAATAATATAGGTTATAACGTTCTAAATTATTAAAAGTAAAATTAAAAAAATAAAAAACATGCCAACCAATCACAATGTAAGAAATACTTCCGGAATATCGATAGCGGGTTGTGTAATACACACCCACGTGTGTGTAGTATATATTACAGTGTGTTTATGTTTCATCCCGGAAGACGTAATCGTGTAATCTCTCTATAAAATGGACACTTAATATACGTGTAAGGTAGGACACATAATTTGCATGTTTATAACACGTGTAAGTGAAACATTGTCGTCTGCTTGGTGTTGTGATTACAACATAAATTGATAAGTGATATCGTAGAAATGTACGTTCGTAAACGAATCGTTGGGTTTTAATAGTTTTATATAATACGCCTTAGTTTCATATCCGATACGCATTATCTGTCTTAATGTTCGTATTTGCCTCTTGTATAGTTGACATAATTGCCGGTATAATATTGTAAATGCAACGTTTTTGTCGGAGCGTAATAAATTACGCTGGTATTTCATATATTCGATATCGCCTAGTGTTCTCATTTTATAGAATTTATATACAGGATTATAACCCCCGTATTCTTCGTAAACTTCTTCAACACAGCCATTAAAAACTTTCAATTCCAATTGTATTGTATTATCCATTTTCTCTTTTATATTGGTACTTGTTTTTTCTGTTCAATTTTATAAAATTAGTTTGATAATGTTTTTTACAGTGTTTTAATGCTGTAGAAACACCGTGACTTATTAGATCGATTCTATCTTTCTAACTGACTTTCCGATTTGAATTATTACTAAACGATAATACTTGCGAGCACGTAATCCCTTGTTAACCATTCGATGAGTAGCTGAGTGCCTCCACATGGTGGACATAGCAGTGACTCGGCTTTGGTCCCTACCCCACAATGTCGACATGGCGAGGCGAAACGGAACCTCTTCGCATCCATGCACGGTGATGTTTGCAATATTCGTAAATACCGGTGCGAAAACATCTCTCGTGACTACCTGTCTTCAACCATGCACACTCAACTAGAACCATTATGTTGTATATATATACTAAGTATAACATAGGGAATTTTTATCTCTAATAGGGTGTATCTTCTCATGTCATAAATATATGGTCTCGCGGTAGTAGTATATAAGAGTCACAAATGATACCATCATGCTGTGGAAGGTGCCGCGCGTAGCTGGCACCTTCCAGAGGTGATGGTATCATTGTGACTCTTATATACTACTACACCACATAGGCATATATACTTTGAAGGAGAAATAAGAAAAATATTCAGAATTTTCCCTCAATTATGTAAACAGGGTCAAACATAAAGTAGCCGGGACATAGCTAGACCTGAGAGCATGCCCATATATAGAGAATACCAGGCTAGTGTATTTTGATATCAAGTTTATCAGGCAAGGCTAGGAAACGCGTAGGAATTCCGAGGCTTGCCGAGGAATTCCTACCGTTTCCGAGCCGAGCCTGATAAACTTGATATTAAAATACACTAGCCTGGTATTCTATTTATCAGGGCCCGGTTGTTCAAAACACCAGTTAGCTTAACGGACTGTTAAATCCTTAACGGACTGTTAAATCCTTAACTGAATGGTTAAAATCTCTGTTAAACAGAGATTTTAACCATTCAGTTAAGGATTTAACAGTCCGTTAAGCTAACTGAAGCTTTGAGCAACCGGGCCCAGGTAACGTTATATGCTCGAAAATGACATTAGAAGACGTCGTATTCTAACAGTAGATCTAACCTTGTGAAACAAATGGTATTGGATCTGTGTCTACTAGTTGTGAAGTTACGTGTTCGCAATTATGTGTCTACATGCATTATTTACAGTATACACCATCTTAGTATCCATGGTATCTACACAAATACTACAAATGGTTTCCTCAAATGGCCCAATACACACATTCTGTTTATAAACACAGACAGCAGTCAGAACACAGGTCACAGCGCGTGTATTATTGATTTAACTGGGGCAGATGTACCTTACGATACACAATAAATGAGGTCAGTACTCGCGGGAGATCTACATGTACATGAATTATGTGTACAATTATAACGCAAGTGAGTTTAAATACGAATGGGTTTGTCAACGTTTGACTGTTTGGAGATCATTGAAGCAAAATGGCAGAATGAGAAATGAATCATCGGCAAAATGAGAAATGAATCATCATCATTGAATGTGTAGATCGGTGACCGTGACCCATTTCTCCAATGCAGTTTCTGACCAATGGTAGTCCTTCTTACATGCGTGTGCAGAATTGACAGAATTGAATTTTGTGACACAGAATTGAATTCTGTGGCACAAAAGTGAATTTAGTGAATTTTGTGACACAGAATTGAATTTTGTGACACAGAATTGAATTCTGTGGCACAAAATTGAAATTTGTAACACAGAATTGAATTTTGTTACACTGAATTGAATTTTGTGGCACAAAAGTGAATTTTGTGACACAGAATTGAGTTTTGTGGCACAAAAATGAATTTTGTGACACAGAATTGAATTTTGTGGCACAAAAATGAATTTTGTTGACAAAATTGAGCCTTGTCCCACTTGGCGCCCCGTACGGACCTCCCAGGGTGACCGTTTTAGAGAGGTTCCATGTACTGGTTACTTATTTGTTATCGGGAAACGAGCTTTGTATTGACCCACTACGTACTGACGACTGATAACATACTACCGTATAAGTAATCGACCTGATACGAATATCCGGGTTACAGCGAATTGAAAAGTGGCGTTCTACTGGACGAACGACGTCACATGACGTTACCGAACGACATCAGACTAATCACATAACGTAAACAAGTCTGCGTTCTTTTCAACGAAGACTTTTTTTTCATTTGAGCATTGGCTAGCATAACACATTACCTGATAAATAAAATACTAGTGTAGTGTCTTTCGATATCAAGGATAAACTGGATATCAAACTACACTAGCCTGGTACTCTCTGTGAATTAGTATGATTTATGCAAGCATGTTCCAATGCATATTATACAGCATATTGAGTGCTTGCTTCGTATACCCATACGTTAGACATCAAACACAAATAATAATCAGAAATGTGTCAATGGCACACGCATACTCCCACTGGCAGCATGCGTACATGGATGTTACTGATCGGCTGTCATAACTGTAGAGACAGTTCCTTTAATGTCAAATGGAAATTCAAAATTGCCACTGAATACTAGCCAACGGTAGTCGGCTAGTCGATTAGGGCAGTAACTATTACATATTCATAGTTTTGATTATTACCCAACTCACTATTAAGTTGATATTCCATAGTTTTGATTATATGACTATTATTATTACATAGTTTTGATTATTACCCAACTCCCTATATAAGTTGATATTCCATACTTTTAATTATTACCCAACTCACTATATAAGTTGATATTCCACAGTTTTGATTATTACCAAACTCCCTATATAAATTGATATTCCATAGTTTTTATTAAGTTGATATTCCATAGTTTTGATTATTACCCAACTCACTATATAAGTGGATATTCCACAGTTTTGATTATTTCTCAACTCCCTATATAAGTTGATATTCCATACTTTTGATTATTACCCAGCTCACTATACAAGTTGATATTCCATAGTTTTCATTATTACCCAACTCCCTATCTAAGTTGATATTCCATAGTTTTGATTATTACCCAACTCACTTTATAAGTTGATAGTCCACAGTTTTGATTATTACCCAAATCCCTATATACATTGATATTCCATAGTGTTTATTAAGTTGATATTCCACAGTTTTACTTATTAACCAACTCACTATATAAGTTGATATTCCATAGTTTTGATTATTACTCAACTCCCTATATAAGTTGATATTCCATAGTTTTGATTATATGATTATTATTATTCCATAGTTTTGATTACTAACCAACTCACTATATAACTTGATATTCCATATTTTTGATTATTACCCAACTCACTATATAAATTGATATTCCATTGTTTTGATTATTCCCCAACTCCCTATATCAGTTGATATTCCACAGTTTTGATTATTACCCAACTCCCTATATAAATTGATATTCCATAGTTTTTATTAAGTTGATATTCCACAGTTTTGATTATTACTCAACTCCCTATATAAGTTAATATTCCATAGTTTTGATTATATGATTATTATTATTCCAAGGTATTCATTATTACCCAACTCACTATATAAGTTCATATTCCATAGTTTTGATTATTACCCAACTCACTATATAAGTTGATATACCATAGTTTTGATTATAAGATTTTTATTATTCCATAGTTTTGATTATTACCCAACTCACTATATAAGTTGATATTCCATAGTTTTGATTATTACCCAACTCACTATGTAAGTTGATATTCCATAGTTTTGATTATTACCCAACTCCCTATATAAGTTGATATTCCATAGTTGTGATTATATGATTATTATTATTACAAGGTATTGATTATTACCCAACTCACTATATAAGTTGATATTCCTTAGTTTTGATTATTACCCAACTCACTATATAAGTTGATATTCCACAGTTTTGATTATTACCCAACTCACTATGTAAGTTGATATTCCATAGTTTTGATTATTACCCAACTCCCTATATAAGTTGATATTCCATAGTTGTGATTATATGATTATTATTATTACAAGGTATTGATTATTACCCAACTCACTATATAAGTTGATATTCCTTAGTTTTGATTATTACCCAACTCACTATATAAGTTGATATTCCACAGTTTTGAGTATTACCCAACTCCCTATATAAGTTGATATTCCATAGTTGTGATTATATGATTATTATTATTACAAGGTATTGATTATTACCCAACTCATTATATAAGTTGATATTCCATAGTTTTGATTATTACCCAACTCCTATAATAATTGATATTCCATATTTGTTGATGATATGATTATTATTATTAAACAAGGTATTGATTAATTACCCAAACTCATTATATAAGTTGATATTCCATAGTTTTGATTATTACCCAACTCACTATATAAGTTGATATTCCATAGTTTTGATAATTACCCAACTCCCTATATGAGTTGATATTCCACAGTTTTGATTATATGATTATTATTATTCCATAGTTTTGAGTATTACCCAACTCCCTATATAAGTTGATATTCCATAATTTTGATTATTACCCAACTCACTATATAAATTGATATTCAATAGTTTTGAGTATTACCCAGCTCCCTATATAAATTGATATTCCATAGTTTTTATTAAGTTGATATTCCACAGTTTTGATTATTACTCAACTCCCTATATAAGTTGATATTTCATAGTTTTGATTATATGATTATTATTATTCCAAGGTATTCATTATTACCCAACTCGCTATATAAGTTGATATTCCATAGTTTTGATTATTACCCAACTCACTATATAAGTTGATATTCCACAGTTTTGATTATTACCCAACTCCCTATATAAGTTGATATTCCATCGTTGTTATGATATGATTATTATTATTCCATAGTTTTTATTATTACCCAACTCACTATATAAGTTGATATTCCATAGTTTTGATAATTACCCAACTCCCTATATAAGTTGATATTCCACAGTTTTGATTATTACCTAACTGCCTATATAAATTGATATTCCATAGTTTTTATGAAGTTGATATTCCACAGTTTTGATTATTACCCAACTCACTATATAAGTTTATATTCCATAGTTTTGATTATTACCCAACTCACTATATAAGTTGATATTCCATAGTTTTGATTATATGATTATTATTATTCCATAGTTTTGAGTATTACCCAACTCCCCTATATAAGTTGATATTCCATAGTTTTGATTATTACCCAACTCACTATATAAGTTGATATTCAATAGTTTTCAGTATTACCCAACTCACTATATAAGTTGATATTCCATAGTTTCGTCTAATTCCTTAGATTTTTACGTGCTTCTGCAATAGTTCATCGTGTCTGGGCAATAGTTCCGCGTGCCTGTGCAATAGTTCCGCGTCCTTGTGGAATAGTCAAAACTATTTTCAGTCCCGAAACTCATGCTTTTTGTCGAAGATTACGTAATAAAATTCAATGTAGATCGGTCAGTCGATGCGCAGCACGCCAAATGTATGTTCATTGTGTCACATACACTGTTTACAGGTTGAGTAATAAAACAGTTATTCGGGGAACAGTCAAAACATATATTGCCTGTCGGTGCTGTTATGTGGACGACACGGTGCAATATTGCCCTCCTGCGACCCCGGGCAATAGTGCCTCGGGTCTTCCACAGCACATCGGACAATGGTTTTGACTATTTAATAACTGTATACTATGACCATGAAATAACTTTATACTATTGCACCTCTAAAACTCAGGACGTCATGATTTTTGCCGAATATTACGTCATAAAATTTAACGTAGATCGGTCCGTACGACGCGCCCGCGCCATATTTACGTTAATTGTGTCACATACACCGTTTACAAGTTGAGCAACATTTTGGGGAACAGTCAAAACATACTGCCCCTCGGTGCTGTGGACGACCCGATGTACTATTGCCTCGACCTTCGGCCTCTGGGCAATATCACCTCGGGTGTTGACTGTTTCCAGAATGACCATGAAATAACTGTATGCTATTGCCCCGAGGTGCTGTGGGCGACCTGAGTCACTATTGCCCAGAGGCCAAAGGCTACGTAATCTTCGACAGTGGTGAAATAGTTTTTACTATTGACGGGCTCGCGGAACTATTGACCGGGCACGCGGAACTTTTGCCCATGCATGTCAAACCCCATGGAATTAGTCACAACTATGGACTGTCTACTTATATAGGGAATTGGGTAATAATCAAAACTATTTTACCCCTGAAAATCATGACGATTACGCCATACAATTCAACGTAGAACGGTCACTCGACGCGGCGCACGCCAAATTTACGTGCATTTCGTTGTATACACTGTGTATAGGTTGAGTAATAAAACAGTTATTTATGGTCATTCGGGGAACAGTCAAAACATATTGCCTCTCGGTGCTGTGCACGACCTGAGGCACTATTTTCCGGAGGCAGCCGAATGCCGAGGGGCATAGTGCACCGGGTCGTCCACTTCACCGAGAGGAAATTTGTTTTGATTGTTCCCGAATGACCATGAACTACCTGTATATTGTTTACGACAGCCACGCACTAATTCGGCTGGCTAACGAGTACACTGGACGAGTTAGTCAATCGCGTTCAGTGATTTCCCTCTCGCCAGTTCACCTCACCATATTGCTTCCTTCCCTCGCCTACTCTGTATGTTCAGTACTCGGGTTCGGCGATTTCTCTCTCGCCAGTCCGCTTCACAGTTACCTCTACTAGTGTATGTAGGGCCACCGATACCACGACCACCCCATCCGCTATGTACAGTTTCACGTATTCACACAGGAAGTTACTGTACACGTAGGCGCACGTGAAACCCAGAGCTTGGAACAGCCGCAAATTCGCATAGGCTGGTTCTTGGTTCGTGGAGAATATTGATCCAATTAAAGCTGGCGAAGAAAAATATGTCATTACAAGATGCTGTTACATCATAGCAAGACGGGATCAAGCGCTACTTAACCCTTTAAACCACACATGCTAAAATTCCAATATTTACAAATACTGTAGATCCAGATCGTGACGAGCCGTATCATCATAATCTGCAGTATTTGCATGAACATGATACGGTTATATGTAATAGCATCATCGGCCCCACATCCAATTGCTGTGCATGTGTTATGTATGGAACGCCAAATCTACATAAACTCAAATATATATTGCTAGCAACAAATATTTGGAGCTAGCAATAAATATTTGGAGAGCTCTCGAAATCATTTGGAGAGCTCTCGAAATCAATTAATGATATCTCGAAATCATTTGGAGAGATCTTGAAATCATTTGGAGCGAGCAATATAACATTTGATTTGGAGAGCTCTCTAAATCATTTGGAGCCATCTCTAAATCATTTGGAGAGCTCTCGAAATCATTTGGAGAGCTCTCGAAATCATTTGGAGAGCTCTCGAAATCAATTAATGATATCTCGAAATAATTTAGAGAGCTCTCGAAATCATTTGTAGCGAGCATTATATAACTTTGATTTGGAAAGCTCTCTAAATCATTTGGAGCTATCTCTAAATCATTTGGAGAGCTCTCGAAATCATTTACAGAGCTCTCGAAATCAATCAATGATATCTCGAAATCATTTACAGAGCTCTCGAAATCATTTGTAGCGAGCATTATATAACTTGATTTGGAGAGCTCTCTAAATTATTTGGAGCTATCTCTAAATCATTTGGAGCTATCTCTAAATCATTTGGAGAGCTCTCGAATTCATTTGGAGATATCTCAAATTGATTTAGAGAGGGCATTATAAACTTGATTTGATGCTAGCTCCAAATACCACTCCACGTGGGAACTGGAGGAAAAAAAGCAATACGCGCTCCCTTCCCGCGCTTTTAAAATCTCTGTACGCATGTGCACCGAGCCTATTAAAAACTTCGTAACCTTCAATATGGAGTATATGGATGGAGAAAAAAAAATTGTTTAGCTTATTTCTTTTTCATTTTATTGATGCTTTTAGGCATATTTAATTTATTTATAGACCTCGGTCCGTTACTTCAACCTGTGCTGTAAGCATGCTCGACATATGTGTATTCACTACTACACGTGTGACAGGCGACTTCCGGTCTAGGTAAAGTCGCACTAAATTTGGGATGGCACGATTTACCCAAATCTACCCAAATCTTCATGTAATTACTATATTTGTTAATAAATAAAGCTATGCACATTATAATAATGATGTTTGGACTGTACTTACATAATATATGTCATTAATTTGCTTATACCAGGGCCTTTTTTTAATGTTTTGATGCAAAATGGAAATATTTGTACATGAAATAAAGGGAGAATACCGCGATTCACTTATGCTAGTAAGCGAAGGAATATAATGCACTTTATAATGGCTAAATTGGAATGATGATTTTCAATTGAAATACTCATAAAAACCGTAGAACCTCTCTAATGTTGACATCCAAGGAGACAGTGTGTGAAAACTGTTATGTCAACTAGTATAATTATATATTTATATACGGTAGTAATATATAATTTAAATATATAAACTACCAATATTTTAAAACTAATTGTGGGTGTGACTGCATAAATGGGGCTTATCGAAATTGTGACCAGTGTAGGTTCCGATTAAATAGATCCCTTCTGTAGCCTGGTAACGACCTACATTGCTTGTTCGAAGCATGATTGGGGTATCATTTATGGAATGACGAATGTTGCAGATGCTGATCAGACTGCGGATGTACATGCTGATCTGGATCTACACTGGTCGCAAAACCCATAAACCACATTTCTCCAGTCACAACCACATTATGTGCGATATGCAATCAAGGTCGATGCTAACTTAAAGTTAGACAACTGAGACATAATTAATGAGTCTCGGTAGTCTCCGTTTATAATAATGCTATATTAATCGTTTTCCCGCAGAAATAGGTGCTTTATTCTTCCTATGTTTCGGTCAAAATGTGGTTATTATATGATATACTAATGATATATTGTAGAAAAAGTATATAATATAATCATAAAAGTTATTTTTAATGAAGATTTGGGTATATTTGGGTAAATCGTGCTGCGTAATTCAATGCGTAATTCAATAATTCAGGGAGACATCGTTTTCATAGTTTCAAGCGATTTAATGCTAGCTCCAAATAATATATATATTGCTAGCTCGAAATGAATTAGAGATAGCTCGAAATGATTTCGAGAGCTCTCCAAATGATTTCGAGAGCTCTCAAAATGATTTAGAGATAGCTCCCAATGATTTAGAGAGCTCTCCAAATCAAAGTTATATAATGCTCGCTACAAATGATTTCGAGAGCTCTAAGGTGCACATTTATTTACTTACTTGGTTTATTACTACTTACTCTGATTGTATTGTCTGATTATACATTTAAGAACTGCATGCGACCTGGTTGTGTAAGTGTCCTGCTGATAAAGAACCTGGTGTCTTTTTGAGCAGCATAGACACATCTTTACACTATCTTACATGTATCTGAGTCTACACTGGCTACATATGACAATCGATTAGTATGCATACCATTGAACTACAGTTTTAGCTATTCACGATTGTATGGAAATAAGTTATGACCTAGAACACTGTCCGTGGATTGGAAATCTATTTTGCTGCTTTTACCATAATTAGTAATTATATTAGTTACCATATACAAGCGCATCTCGATTCGTTTGGTTTGTGCAACTCGCCCTGACAAGTGGACCATTGAGACGTTTAATGCCAACTAAGATATATATCGACCTGAGCGCATGCGCAGTCTGGTTAGGACATTCGCTGATCACCATTTCTGCACTAGAATGTATGGATACACTCAAGGTTCCCATTCATCACTCGCTTCCCCATTCAGCCGGGCGCATTATATTGCAGCGTCACTATTCAGTAGGCCTTACTATATTAACTTACTTTTTTTTCGTTTTATATCCACATTTACTTCTGTGTATGTCTATTCCAGAAACGTGTCCGGACAGTATTCGTCATAAGTACCAACATGCAGTTTTTCTTGTGTTTTTTATGCATTTATTTCAGCCACTGTAGGATAGTTCGAGGTCTTTTTCGCTCACTGATCCGTCTCGGGTCTGCATTGGGTATTCAATACACATGTAGGTGACATCTGCTTATTACGGTCGAATCACAGTTTATCATTATGATTTCGTCGGTCACGTGACCATAGGCACCCGTCGTTCGACCGTATTGGGCGGATGCAACTACCGTGTACGAAGCAGATTCCCTCTAGCGCTCCACGCTATTCTGTTTTCATACTTGATCTCGAATGCCACATCTACATACAGTTTACTCTCGTCTGTTAGAACCAATGCCAACTTGGCACACATGTCTAAACCTGTACAGTATTGTAAATATATTGTACCCACTTTAGTTATCGAACTTAACTCTCGATTTGTTAATAATTGCGGCTCAGTATTATTTACCATAGTATGGACAATATGGCTAATTATTATTCTTTCTGGTGATGTTTCATCCAAATCCAGGTCCCATAGATAGTGATAATTCATTTGAATACTCATTCAGTTCAACTTATTCTCAATCATCGGCACTCTCGTTGAGTCCTAACATAATTCCACAATCAGATCTGTCTCACCATCTGTCATTCGTACACTGCAACGTTCAAAGTTTGTACCCAAAAATAGATTTATTAAGGGCTGAGCTTAAGGACTTTGACATAATAGCTATCACAGAGACGTGGCTTGGTGATGACAACAATACTGACAATATCCTTCTTAACAACTTTAAATCTCCCGAAAGGAAGGATCGTCACGCTGATAGGCATGGCGGCGTGGTCATTTATATTAGAAACACATTATTTTATAAACGTAGACTCGATCTCGAACTCGCTAATATTGAATCTATCTGGGTTGAAATTGTGTCTAACAAAAAGCATTTCTTATTTGGCGTCTTTTATAGACCCCCAAGCGCTAACGTTATATATAACAATAGCATTGAGGACTCAATTCACATGGCCATTGATACCGGTTTCCGAGATATTATAATTGTTGGCGACTTTAACTATAATACCTTAAACGCCCAATCGAACAGAAAGGTAACATCTATTTGTACACAATTTGCTTTAACGCAGTGTATATCATCCATAACACACTTCACTGAACATTCGCAGTCCATTATCGACTTACTATTCGTATCCAATAAAGACTCTATAGTTATGAGCGGAGTAGGCGATCCATTTTTACCGCAAGAGACTCGGTTTCATTGTCCCATTTTCGGCTTTTAAAATTCTCCAAGCCTAAGGTCAAGCCATTTAAACGTAAAATATGGAAATATGAGAACGGTGATTATGACATGTTACGCAGATATATCTCCAGAATAAACTGGGATGACTTAAAATCGCAAAATATTGATGAATATGCACATAATATTAATACAATTATTACACTTGCCGAGATTTATATTCCTAATAAAGATATAATCATTAGACAGTCCGATTTGCCTTGGATAACAACTAACATAAAGAGGATGATTAGAAAACGGAAACGGCTCTATCATAAGGCAAAACAAACTAATAATAACTCACACTGGTTAAAATTTCGTAAACTTCGGAATGACGTCATTTTAATGATAAGGGCATCCAAGAAAGAGTATCATGACGGGATAAGTAATAAATTAAAGTCAGGACAACTCTGTTCAAAATATTGGTGGTCCGTATTGAAACATTTTATCAATGAAAATGAAAATAAAACAATTCCACCACTACAACATAACTGAACAATAATTGATGATAGTACAGAAAAGGCTAACATTTTAAATAACTATTTCCGTGACCAAACAGTTTTACCAGACCCCCCTTCACACCTACCTACTTTAACACCATATGCAGTGACCAATACTCTTGAATCTATCCTCTAAGTGAAATAGATATACATAATATATTATCTAACTTACCTCTAGGGAAAGCATCTGGCCCAGATGGTGTCAATAATCGCATCCTTAAAGAATTAAAATCTGAACTAGATGTCCCTTTAAAGGACCTTT
Organism: Conchocele bisecta; assembly: GCA_029237695.1. Classification (NCBI taxonomy): domain Eukaryota; kingdom Metazoa; phylum Mollusca; class Bivalvia; order Lucinida; family Thyasiridae; genus Conchocele; species Conchocele bisecta. The sequence goes on along the minus strand of CM055277.1, from coordinate 1,403,318 downwards.
TTAATAAATCTATACAATGTGGACACTTTCCAGACGAGTGCAAACAGGCCAACGTATGTCCTATATTTAAGGCTGGTGATCCCTCTCTCAGTTCGAATTATCGCCCCATATCCTTGCTCAATACTATTAGTAAAGTTCTTGAAAGGGCAGTTTTAAATATTTGTACAATCACTTCAAAGACAACAACATATTAATACCTTTACAGTCTGGATTTGTACCAGGTGATTCAACTGTAAACCGACCTTCCTTTATAATGCATTCTGCCGTGCATTAGATGATGGAAAAGAAGTCCGGGTTGTATTTTGTGATATCAGCAAAGCATTTGACCGTGTCTGGCATACCGGTCTGCTTATGAAATTAACAGCGGCAGGTGTTACTAATAACGTTCATGACTGGTTCGCCAGCTACCTTAGTAATCGGAAACAAAGGGTTGTGCTGCCAGGAGTCTACTCTAACTGGAACCACATTAGAGCTGGTGTCCCACAAGGTTCTATCCTCGGACCATTGTTATTTCTCCTATACATAAATGATATTGTTATGGACATAAGTTCCAATATACGCCTCTTCGCTGATGACACCAGCTTATATCTTATTGTAGACACTCCCGAAACTGCTACTAGGACCATTAATTCCGATCTTAAAACTATTACCAATTGGTCTAATAAATGGGTTGTAACATTTAACCCTAAGAAGACAGAATCACTACTTATATCACGGAAACGTAACAGACCAGCACATTCCCCAATATTGATGAATAATGTTAATGTTTCAGAAGTTGAGAGCCACAAACACCTAGGTATATACTTTAACAATGAAGGAACATGGCATCAACATATAGAATATATGACAGGGAAAGCATGGCGTAGAATATACATTATGAGAAAACTAAAATACATACTAGATAGAAAATTTCTCGAAATAATTTACCTTTCCTTTATTAGACCTCTGTTAGAATATGCTGATATCATATGGAATAATTGTACTCAATATGAGAAAGATGGATTGGAAACAATCCAAATTGAAGCTGCCCGTATAGCTACAGGTGCAACTCGGCTAATTTCAATAGATTCATTATATGCTGAAATCTGCTGGGAAACATTAGAAAATAGACGACATTCACATAAACTGTCGCTTTTTTAAAAAATGAAAAACGGCATTTCACCTAATTACCTTGTAGATATCCTTTCGCCTCAAACAGACACTACTCGTTACAATTTAAGAAATGCTGACAACCTACAGACCATACGATCCAGAACAACTCTCTTTTATAACTCATTTCTTCCCTCTTCAGTCCGAGACTGGAACTCTATGTCAGAAAACACACGGAATGCTCATTCACTTAGTTGTTTTAAAACCAAAATTAAATAAATCACAGACAAGGTTCCAAGTTATTATTACAGTGGTCAACGGCATATGCAAGTAATACATACACGACTCCGGACAAAATGCAGTGCTCTTAACTATGACCTTCATTGCAAAAATATTGTTGAATCACCAAATTGTATCTGTGGTCAAGTTGAAGATGCCACTCACTACTTTTTCTCCTGTCCAAGATATGCACTACATAGAAACCAACTAATAGATGATATACAAGCTTATTGTCAACCGACCCTCCATACTATACTCTATGGTAATATACAACTGGACGGATCGTCCTACTAACGAAACAATATTTACAGCTGTAAGAATGTACATAGAGAATACAAGTCGCTTTTAAATGGTACGGTGGAACCTCTGTCAGCCGGACACCTTGTAAATGGCTGTGTGGTTAATTCTGGTGGGTTTTATTTTTATTTTTATCTATCTCTCATGGTACAGTCTGTTCGTGATTGCAAGGCATGAAAGAGGTGTAGGAGTGATCATATGACTGATTTAAAGTGGAACTTCCCTATGCCGGACGCCCTGGGGACATCCCAGGGTGTCCGGTTTGGAGGGGTTCCAATGTGTCTGCTTTTGTACATCATCACGACAACCAAGACTTAATGTGGGCGTGGGTGGTTTGGTGTGCGAACATATTTTGTTTTCTCGAACTGCCGCAGTGGAATTTTTTTTTTTCTCTCTATTTTTGTTTTATAATAACGAACTAAAATAGTTGTCTTTCCTTTTTTTGTTAAAATTGTTTAATGCATGTATATTTACATATTGTCATCTATAATACATCTACTGGGTATCGCAGGAAGCAGAAACTATGAGCATAAAGCAAGAATAAAATCTCAATTTTATGCTATTGGCAGTACTAATTATGTTTGTTATGTCCTGGTTCTTGCAGCCTGTGATACCAAGTTACACGTCAGGGAGAGGATTTATATAAGCTTGTTTTCAATCCAATCCCATTTGTATAATTCTGTATTTACTATGATTGATGCATTACTTGTAAATAATATACAAATAAAATATGTTTAAACTAAATGATTTCGAGATATCATTAATTGATTTCGAGAGCTCTCCAAATGATTTCGAGAGCTCTCCAAATGATTTAGAGATAGCTCCCAATGATTTAGAGAGCTCCAGGCCTCGACAAATCCACTCGTCCGCTCGTATTTACGAGTAACTTTTCAGTCTGGGCGAGTGCAAATTGAAAGCAGCTCGTCCAGTCGGGCGAGTGGAAATTTGAAGATCGCCACTGAGAAAATGCAAATGCGAAGTTTTGCGAAGCGAAATATTAAATTCCAATAAAATATTCAACTGATTACCGAGCGTGGTAAAGGGAGACTACCTACTACACTCGCATTTCTGCGTTGTCAAGATACACATATACAATGTAGACTGTGTCCGACTTATTCCCATTCATGGCTGCAACTACTGAATTTAATATGTGCATTCTATAATCAGTCACCGTGACTCAGCATCCTGTTTAACTGTCGTCTGCTCTGTGTTTACAAACAAAACAAGATGTCAGACATACGCCGGTTTTTGCAGGGCGGCGGAGATATTGATAGATCCAATGAACAACTCGAAAAGGCGAAATTAATCACGGGTATCTGGCGAATTATATCTAAAACTAATTAAAGACATTATATAATTACCATTTCTGAAAATGTATGTTTTGTTATTTGACCAAAAGTTTGGACGAGTAGAAGTCCAGTCTGGACGAGCAGATTTGTATGTTCTCTCGTCCAGTGGGACGAGTCAGAAAATAAAACTTTGTCGAGGCCTGGAGCTCTCGAAATCAAAGTTATATAATGCTCGCTACAAATGATTTCGAGAGCTCTCTAAATGATTTCTAGATATCATTAATTGATTTCGAGAGCTCTCCAAATGATTTCGAGAGCTCTCGAAATGATTTCGAGAGCTCTCCAAATGATTTAGAGATAGCTCCAAATATTTGTTGCTAGCAATATATATTTGAGTTTATGTAGATTTGGCGTTCCATACATAACACATGCACAGCAATTGGATGTGGGGCCGATGATGCTATTACATATAACCGTATCATGTTCATGCAAATACTGCAGATCATGATGATACGGCTCGTCACGACCTGGATCTACAGTATTTGTAAATATTGGAATTTTAGCATGTGTGGTTTAAAGGGTTAAGTAGCGCTTGATCCCGTCTTGCTATGATGTAACAGCATCTTGTAATGACATATTTTTCTTCGCCAGCTTTAATTGGATCAATATTCTCCACGAATCAAGAACCAGCCTATGCGAATTTGCGGCTGTTCCAAGTTCTGGGTTTCACGTGCGCCTACGTGTACAGTAACTTCCTGTGTGAATACGTGAAACTGTACATAGCGGATGGGGTGGTCGTGGTATCGGTGGCCCTACATACACTAGTAGAGGTAAAGGTGAAGCGGACTTCGAGAGCTCTCTAAATTATTTCGAGATATCATTAATTGATTTCGAGAGCTCTCCCAATGATTTAGATAGCTCTCGTAATCAAATGTTATATAATGCTCGCTCCAAATGATTTCGAGAGCTCTCCAAATGATTTCGAGATATCATTAATTGATTTCGAGAGCTCTCCAAATGATTTCGAGAGCTCTCCAAATATGTATTGCTAGCTCCAAATATTTGTTGCTAGCAATATATATTTGAGTTTATGTAGATTTGGCGTTCCATAGTTATGGGGTATGCATGTTACATGTATCTGAGCAGTATGTCGTTAGTGCGCTTTGAGTTGCCATCTTAGTATGTATATGTGGACGCCATCAGTCCTTTCTTGCATCGCATGACATATAACAGAGTGTATGACACAACTAACAGCACTTGATACTATATGTTATATATATATATATTTATCTAGCGCGATATAAGACTTACATACACGTATATGCAATCAATATATATGTAATTAAAACGTTTGAATCACTTATGAATAGTCTTCGGACACTTTGATAAATATTATGTATTTATTACCATATTTATATGGATGCATTGTCACTCATGTCAATTCGGTTTATATTATGAGAACGATAAACACAAACAGTAAAAGGTGCATTGCATATTTTCCAAATGATGAACAAATATATTTTGCGTGGTATTTATTCTAATGAAATTAAGAACATCACAGTGTAGACAAATGTCTTTACATCGTAGTGTACCAATACAACAGTTCCATGTAATAGATTTTCCCTCATATTACTTGCATTTGCTGTATCAGCCATACGCTACAACAGGTGAAACTGGTCGATGGCTAATACATTCAATGCACTTTAATGCACAAGTGCACTAATATCTAGACTAGTTAATAGCGCATCACATTTACGAAACATTTGAACCGTATGCGGGATTTAAATGATTAGTTTTGTAAATTGTCGATATAATTTACGGAATCAGTGATGGGCTAGTGTAATAAACCGTAATTTGCAATGTATAATATAATACAACCAATCTCCGTGACAACCGGCGATCGGATCCGAGCCGATCGTTCAAAACATCGTCCATTTTTAGCGATTCCTGGTCGTTCTTTGTTGTGATTTGTCAAGAAAATGTATTACATGTAATATAAATAGTTTCAGTCAAACTAAACATGGGCTACATAAAACAATGTAGTTTTGGGAATGGTAATATTGTCATAGTAACAGTTCTAGCACATTTGAAATAATCGACAGATCATAAATCTCTGTGACTGGAGAAATTGGAATTATGGATTTTGTTATCAGTCTAGCTAGCTCCTGAGTACAAAAGGACACTACTGTAGTAATAACGATACATATGTGTTGTTATAAGCATGGCGGGTGTTTCATTAATGAAATGGCGAACAGTGCAATTCCTGACCTGACTGTGCGGATGCACATGCTGATTTGGGTCTACACTGGTCGCAAAACCCATAAGCCCCATTTCTCCAGTAACAGCCACATATAAGTATGTTCCCTACTCCGAAACTAACTTACCCCCGCTCTGGGTCTGCCAGACGGCGTCTGCAAGCCCCCATACCCCGGAGATAATGAAGAAGACGTATATTTCATGTTGGCCAGGCGTCCAGTGCCTCATTACGGCCAGCACGCCGGTGTTTAGACACGTCGCCATCCAGCAGAGTGTCACCCGCCCTGCAATATATGTACATGTATACATTCTGCCTCCCGGCATCCCGGCAATGTCGCCGTACGTAACAGTGGCATCCTGGCAATGTTGCTGTACATAATGTGCCGTCCTGGCAATGTGCCGTCCTGGCAATGTGGCCGTACATAAAAGTGCCATCCTGGCAATGTCGCCGTACATAACAGTGCCATCCTGGCAATGTGGCCGTACATAACACTGTCATCCTGACAATGTGGCCGTACATAACAGTCCCATCCTGGCAATGTCGCCGTACATAACAGTGTCATCCTGACGAGTGGCCGCTCTGGGTCTGCCAGACGGCGTCTGCAAGCCCCCATACCCTGGGTATAATGAAGAAGACGTAGATTTCGTGTTGGCCAGGCGTCCAGTACCTCATTACGGCCAGCACGCCAATGTTTAGTCACGTCGCCATCCAGCAGAGTGTCACCCGCCCTGCGATATATGTACATGTATACATACTGCCTCCCGGCATCCCGGCAATGTCGCCGTACATAACAGTCCCATCCCGGAAATGTCGCCGTACATAACAGTGTCATCCTGACAATGCGGCCGTACATAACAGTGCCATCATGGCAATGTGGCCGTACATAACAGTGCCATCCTGGCAATGTGGTCATACATAACAGTGCCATTCTGTCAATGTGGCCGGACATAACAGTGTCATCCAGGCCAGATGACCGTACATAACACTGCCATACTGGCAATGTGGCCGTACATAACAGTGCCATCCTGGCAATGTGGCCATACATAATAGTGCCGTCCTGGCAATGCGGCCGTATATAACAGTGCCATCCTAGCAATGTGGCCGTACATAACACTGCCATCCCGTCAATGTGGCCATACATAACACTGTCATCCTGGCCATGTGGCCGCACATAACAGTGCCATAATAGCAATGTGGCCGTACATAACACTGCCATCCTGGCAATGTGGCCATACATAACAGTGGCATCACCGCAATGTGGCAATACATAACAGTGCCATCCTGGCAATGTGGCCATACATAACACTGCCATCCTGGCAATGTGGCCGCACATAACACTGCCATAATGGCAATGTGGCCGTACATAACACTGCCATCCTGGCAATGTTGCCGTACATAACAGTGCCATCCTGGCAATGTGGCCGGACATAACACTGCCATAATGGCAATGTGGCAATGTAGCTATACATAACAGTGCAATCCTGGCAATGTGGCCATACATAACACTGTCATCCTGGAAATGTGGCGGGACATAATATGCCAGCATGGCAAAGTGGCCATACATAACACTGCCATCATGGCAATGTGGCTATACATAACAGTGCATCATGGCAATGTGGCCGTACATAACCGTGCCATCCTGGCAATGTGACCGTACATAAAAGTACCATCCTGGCAATGTGGCCGTACATAACAGTGCCATCCTGGCAATGTGGCCATACATAACAGTGCCGTCCTGGCAATGTGGCCGTACATAACAGTGCCATCCTAGCAATGTGGCCGTACATAACACTGCCATCCTGGTAATGTGGCCACTCATAACAGTGCCATAATGGGAATGTGGCCGTACATAACACAGCCATCCTGGCAATATGACCATACATAACAGTGCCATCCTGGCAATGTAATTGTGCATAACAGTGCCATCCCGGCAATGTTGCCATCCTGGCAACGTTGCCGTACATAACAGTGCCATCTTGGCAAAGTGGCCGTACAGAACACTAACATCATGGCAATGTGGCCGCAAATAACAGTGTCATAATGGCAATTTGGCCGTACATAACAGTGCCATCCTGGAAATGTGGCCATACATAAAACTGCCATCATGGCAATGCGGCCGTACATAACAGTGTCATCCTGGCAATGTGGCCATACATAAAACTGCCATCCTGGCAATGACATAACAGTGCCATCCTGGCAATGTGGCCATACATAACAGTGCCGTCCTGGCAATGTGGCCATACATAACAGTGCCATCCTGACAATGTGGCCTGACATAACAGTGCCATCCTGGCAATGTGGCCGTACATAACAGTGTCATCATGGCAATGTCGTAATACATAACAGTGCCATCCTGACATTGTGGCCGTACATAACAGTGTCATCCTGGCAATGTGGAAGTATATAACAGTGCCATCCTGGCAATGTCGCTGTATATAACAGTGCCATCATGACAATGTGGCCGTACATAACACTGCCATCTTGGCAATGTGGCCGTATATAACAATGCTATCATGGAAATGTGGCCGTACATGACACTGCCATCCTGGCCATGTGGCCGTACATAACAGAGCCATCCTGACAATGTGGCCGTACATAACAGTGCCATCCTGGCAATATGGCCGTACATAACAGTGCCATCTCGGCAATGTGGCCGTACATAACAGTGCCATCCTGGCCATGTGGACGTACATAACAGAGCCATCATGATAATGTGGCCGTACATAACAGTGCCATCCTGGCCATGTGGCCGTACTTAACAGTGCCATCCTCGCCATGTGGCCATACATAACAGAGCCATCATGACAATGTGGCCGTACATAACAGTGCCATCCTGGCAATATGGCCGTACATAACAGTGCCATCTCGGCAATGTGGCCGTACATAACAGTGCCATCCTGGCCATGTGGACGTACATAACAGAGCCATCCTGACAATGTGGCCGTACATAACAGTGCCATCCCGGTATTGTGACCGTACCTAACAGTGTCATCCTGGCAATGTGGCCATACATAACAGTGCCATCCTGACAATGTGACATGACATAACAGTGCCATCCTGGCAATGTGGCCGGACATAAAACTGTCATCCTGACAATGTGGCCGTACATAACAGTCTCATCCCGGCAATATCGCCGTACATAACAGTGTCAGCCTGACAATGCGGCCGTACATAACAGTGTCATCATGGCAATGTGACCGTACATAACAGTGCCATCCTGGCGATGTGGCCATACATAACACTGCCATCCTGGCAATGTGGCCGTACATAACAGTGCCATCCTGGCAATGTGGCCATACATAAAACTGCCATCCTGGTAATGTGGCCGTACACAACAGTGCCACCATGGCAATGTGGCCATACATAACAGTGCAATCCTGGCCATGTGGCCATACATAACACTGCCATCCTGGCAATGTGACGGGACATAATATTCCATCATGGCCATGTGGCCATACATAACAGTGCCATCATGGCAATGTGGCCGTACATAACAGTGCCATCCTGGCAAAGTGACCGTACATAACAGTGACATCCTGTCAATGTGGCCGTATATAACAGTGACATCCTAGCAATGTGGCCGGACATAACAGTGCCATCCAGGCAATGTGGCCATACATAACAGTGTCATCCTGGCAATGTGGCCTGACATAACAGTGCCATCCTGGCGATGTGGCCGTACATAACAGTGTCATCCTGGCAATGCGGTCATACATAACAGTGCCATCCTGGCATTGTGGCCGTACATAACAGTGTCATCCTGACAATGTGGCCGTACATAACAGTCTCATTCCGGCAATATCGCCGTACAAAACAGTGTCAGCCTGACAATGCGGCCGTACATAACAGTGTCATCATGGCAATGTGACCGTACATAACAGTGCCATCCTGGCGATGTGGCCATACATAAAACTGCCATCCTGGCAATGTGGCCGTACATAACAGTAACATCCTGGCAATGTGGCCATACATAAAACTGCCATCCTGGCAATGTGGCCGTACACAACAGTGCCACCATGGCAATGTGGCCATACATAACAGTGCAATCCTGGCCATGTGGCCATACACAACACTGCCATCCTGGCAATGTGACGGGACATAATATTCCATCATGGCAATGTGGCCATACATAACAGTGCCATCATGGCAATGTGGCCGTACATAACAGTGCCATCCTGGCAAAGTGACCGTACATAACAGTGACATCCTGCCAATGTGGCCGTATATAACAGTGACATCCTAGCAATGTGGCCGGACATAACAGTGCCATCCAGGCAATGTGGCCATACATAACAGTGCCATCCTGGCAATGTGGCCATACATAACAGTGTCATCCTGGCAATGTGGCCTGACATAACAGTGCCATCCTGGCGATGTGGCCGTACATAACAGTGTCATCCTGGCAATGCGGTCATACATAACAGTGCCATCCTGGCATTGTGGCCGTACATAACAGTGTCATCCTGTCATTGTGGCCGTACATAACAGTGTCATCCTGGCAATGTGGTCATACATAACAGTGCCATCCTGGCATTGTGGCCGTACATAACAGTGCCATCCTGGCAATGTGGCCGTATATAACAGTGCCATCATGGAAATGTGGCCGTACATAACACTGCCATCCTGGCCATGTGGCCGTACATAACAGAGCCATCCTGACAATGTGGCCGTACATAACAGTGCCATTCTGGCAATATGGCCGTACATAACAGTGCCATCTCGGCAATGTGACCGTACATAACAGTGCCATCCTGCCACTGTTGCTGTACATAACAGTGCCATCCTGCCACTGTCGCTGTACATAACAGTGCCATCTTGGCAATGTGGCCGTACATAACACTGCCATCAGGGCATTGTGGCCGTACTTAACAGTGCCATCCTGGCAATGCGGCCGTACATAACAGTGTCATTCTGCCAATATGGGCATACATAACAGAGCGATCCTGGCAATGTGGACGAACATAACAGTGCTATCCTGGCAATGCTGCCGTACATAACAGTGCCATCCTGGCAATATGGGCATACATAACAGAGCGATCCTGGCAATGTGGCCGAACATAACAGTGCCATCCTGGCAATGCGGCCGTGCATAACTGTGCAATCCCGTGAATATGGCCATACATAACAGTGCCATCCCGGCAATGTGGACATACATAACTGTGCCATCCCGGCAATGTGGCCATACATAAATGTGCCATCCTGGCAATGTGGCCATACAAAACACTGCCATCCTGGCCATGTGGCCGTACATACCAGAGCCATCCTGACAATGTGGCCGTACATAACACTGCCATCCTGGCAATGTGGCCGTACATAACAGAGCCACCCTGAAAATGTGGCCGTACATAACACTGCCATCCTGGCAATGTGGCCGTACATATTGTCACATCTCCATACATAAGTTTAACTATGAGTAAGAGAGGTCCGATGCAAGGTCTGATGTACATGTGTTATTCCACATATAAAATAAAAGGAATTAAGTATAGGTTGTAAATGGTCTATACATCACTATGGTCATTAACAATTATTATATTTTTGAGCTGAATGATTGTAGTACTATATGTAAGAAAGGTCAACTCAGTGATGGAGTTCAAATTGGTAGACGGGTTAATTCAATGATGGAGGTCTGAATGGAAGAAGGGGGCCTACTAAATGATGGAGTTTTGGAAAAAAGGCCAACTAAATGATGGTGTTCTCAGTAGAACGGTTGCTAACTTAGTGATGGAGATTTATTTCACTGATGGAGCTGTCAGTGGAAGGGGGTCAATTTATTGATAGAGGTCTAAGTGGGGAAAAAGAAGGAAATTCAATGTATGGACAAAAGGTGCTAACTCAGTGATGGAATTTATCGTGGAATAAGGATCTCAGTGGAAGATAGTGGCTACTTTTATGATGGAGTGTTCGATGGAATAATGGGTCTACTCAGTGATGAAGGTTTCAGTGGAATATAGGTAGGGGCTAACTTAATGACGGAGGTTTCAGTGGAAGATAGGGGCTAATTTAATGATGGAATTTCCAGTGTGAATAAGGGGTAAACTCAACGATGGCGTTCTCAGTGGAAGAAAGTACTTGATACAGTGATGGTGTTCTTAGTAGGTTAACTTAATGATATAGTTCACAGTGTAAGAAGGGGGCTAACCTAGTAATGGAGTTCCAAGTGTAATACGAGGCTAACTCAGTGATGGAGTTATCAGTGGAAGAGAGGGGTCAACTTATACAATGATAGAGCTTTCAGGCTAGGGTTATTTACATTATGTCATCTATGTTTCAACTTTTGATATCTTTAAGCATGTCAACCAGTTACCAACCATACAAACACCTCAGTAAAATACACAAAATACATAGAGATGTGACAAAAAATCCCCAAGTAAGGGTACACATTAATACTGTTTGACCGCCGTTAGGCAAATTCTGCAACTTGTTCATGTGCAACATGTGTCGGTCATAATTATTATTATATATCAATGTCAATCACAATCGTCACATGAGGTATTGACCACAATAACTTAAATTACATTTATATTTTCAAAACAATAAACATCACAAAAGTGAACCTGTAACGCAGCTGTTCCAAATATGTATAATAGGGTGTATTATAGACACAATTAGTAAATATATTATGTTTAAAAGTGGCATTAAAGTAAATACGGTGGTACAATGCCATGTGAACAAATAAATAGTGGTTACAGATGGTTAATCGAGGTTAGTATTTGAAAATGTACAATGTTAGCAGGAGTTGCATGTTGTAGTGTCAACATTTACGGTGAGTAGTATTGGAAATTAGCATAATGTATATCAGGTGGCTAGGATTGAAATAGGGTTTAAATGCTGGAACAATCACGTTACTAACTTACATTCATCGATTATAATATATTGTATGTTACAATAATATAATGTCAAAATAATATAAACTTCACTTCTGTTGCTTCTGTGATCATGGTAAAGGTCAGAAATTCCTATTTAATGGAGTAACATTTCTCACATAACATAGCCAAATTTGAAATATCGTACACTATCACAATATATGGCAATATTATGTTGAGAACATTAACATATATGTATACGGTTTTGTCCTTGGGAGACAAAAATGGCGTGTTAAACGTTTTATACGTGCACGAACCCTCCACGCTACCGTAAGAAGATATTAAAATTAGTATGCAGGTGTAGTGAATACATTTCAATGTACCATGATCACACTGAATCAGTTACAAATCACCAGAAGTTAGAAACAAAATCGATTACATTGTAAATAATCTAATTACATTGTAAATAATCCAAACAGGTGCAAAACTATATGTGTCCAATGGTAAGATTAATAGGTTAAAATTCAGCATACGCTAACATGTTGCCAGTCAATGCAGTATATGACAGCATGTTGCCAGTACGTATAGGACAATGCAGTATACGACAATATGTTGCCAGTACGCATATGACAATGCAGTGTACGACAACATGTTGCCATAACGTATAAGGACAACACAGTATACGACAAAATGTTACCAGTACGTATAGGAGAATGCAGTATACGACAACATGTTGCCAGTACGTTTAGGACAATGCAGTATACGACAACATGTTGCAAGTACGTATCTAGTCAATGCAGTATATGACAGCATGTTTGCCAGTACATATAGGACAATGCTGTATACGACAACATGTTGTCAGTACGTATCTAGTCAATGCAGTATATGACAGCATGTTTCCATTACGTATAGGACAATGCAATATACGACAATATGTTGCCAGTACGTAGAAGGACAATACAGTATATGACAACATGTTGCCAGTACGTATATGACAATGCAGTATAAGACAACTTGTTGCCAGTACGTTTAGGACAATGTGGTATACGACAACATGTTGCAAGTACGTATCTAGTCAATGCAGTATATGACAGCATGTTGCCAGTACATATAGGACAATGCAGTATACGACAACATGTTGTCAGTACGTATAGGACAATGCAGTCTACGACAACATGTTGTCAGTACGTATCTAGTCAATGCAGTATATAACAGCATGTTTTCATTACGTATAGGACAATGCAATATACGACAATATGTTGCCAGTACGTATAAAGACAATGCAGTATACGACAACATGTTGCCAGTACGTATATGACAATGCAGTATAAGACAACTTGTTGTCAGTACGTTTAGGACAATGCAGTATACGACAACTTGTTGCCAGTACGTATCTAGTCAATGCAGTATATGCCAGCATGTTGCCAGTACGTATAGGACAATGCAGTATACGACAACATATTGCCAGTACGCATAGGACAATGCAATATACGACAACATGTTGCCAGTACGTATCTAGTCAATGCAGCATATGACAGCATGTTGCCAGTACGTATAGGACAATGCAGTATACGACAACACATTGCCAGTACGCATAGGACAATGCAGTGTACGACAACATGTTGCAGTATACGACAACATGTTGCAAGTACGTATAGGACAATGCAGTATACGACAACATGTTGCCAATACGTTTTAGGACAATGCAGTATCGACAACATGTTGCCAGTACGTATAGGACAATGAAGTATACGACAACATGTTGCCATCGATATGCCAGGAGCCTATCATAGATTTGTATCATAATATGTTGGTTCTTTGAATGCTTGGTGAGGCTTGTCTTGTGTTCCAACACTTATTTACTTCTTACAAATGGATTAGCGTTACATGTTGTTGTTTCTGTTATATTACGGACTCTATATTACCGATAACGTGTACCTATAGGCAGGAGGGGATATATCGTAGATCCATGTAACGTTGGTAACGTTGGTAATGCTACTTCTTTTTGCGATAACTTTCTACCCTCTTCACAGAGTTTGATATTATTTGGAAATACTGTGTGTATGGACATGCTGCGTTGTTGTGCATGTACGAATGCTAAAGGGCAATGCCACTCAGTAGTGAGGTACACATTGCGTTTTGCAGTTATTGTTGCGTAATCACACAAAATTTCGGGACTGTTTATAATACCACTGGTAGTTGGAAATAGTATGTGTCTAGAGATTATGTTTTACTGTGTATGCCCAACATGTTCCATTGTGCAATGTCTCGAGTTGATAGTTTTACTCTGCCTGTTTACAATTGTATTATTCCCACAACGTCGTAACCGCATTAACCAAATTTAATAATATTAGATTGAAATGTGTGTCTATACAATCATGGTGTTTATTTGCAGGCGCCTATACCGTTTGTCCCAATGTCAAGGTCACCGGTGTTGTTTTGTTCGCACAGTGACTGAGGCTGGTAGTGATTTGCTTCGTGATATAGTTGGTCGTCAATTGTCACAATTTTAGCTCAGAGCGTATAGACCCAGTGGATAATTTTAAACCACCGCGTCAAATTTTCAATACATCCCTTATCACAAATACATGTACATGTACATGTATATTAGCTATGCCGTCATAATAACATTGGTATATAACAATACATGTATACCGGTTTATATGACATATTGTACATATATACCTCCAAACGATCATGAAATGGCTTATATCAGCACATATATTGACGTGTAAACATATATACTTATTTGTATCTGAGGAAACAGGAGTACCCGATAAAATATGACTATTTTAGTGGTACAAATATGTTTGTAAACTTCCCCACATAATTATATATCATGAGACACAATGTGACTAATAACATTGCTTTAACACTATCAAAGCTTGTAATATATTGTTTGAATGCTATTTCGTATTTTTTCGATATTGATCGCCGTACTGGATGTTTTTATTTCATAGCAATGCCGTACAGCGAATCTCATTGGCTAATTGATTTTGCACACGACCCGTTGTCTGGTATGGTTCTGCGCCGTGTGAAACGTTTAGCTGCGCATTCAACTAGCCGTGTTCCATTGATACGCACATAAATTCTACAGTTCAGCTACTACTAATATTTCACCACGTGTTCTCCATCATGATTGTTCCATGGGTCTGGGAATATGTCTCCTACAGTGATCAGCTCAGCTCCTGGTCTCCACATTCAACGAGGTTTGATAAACGCAATGCTCGTCTGAACAACACCGAGATGCATGTGACCAGCAAACTGGGCTGAGCGTCAAGTTTCAATACATGCTCAGCCCAAATGGAGAGTGTTCGGCTGCATAGCTGGGCGTATTTTGGCGTACGCCTCAGCGAAGTGTGTCAACGCAATCTGAACACTGTAAGGCTCGACACACGCTATGCTCGTCGACGCACCGTCAAGCTATACCAGACTGCTCGCTGGGCTAAAAGTGCGATCAACGGTTCCCTGTCCTGATACAACCGTAGTTCTTGCACATTATGATCGCGATGCTCATAATACATGAACTACTGGCGATGGATTCTGTACAATTGAACAGAAGGCGCTCTGCTATCTTGACTATGTGAAACACAAAGCCAAGCACTCCCAATTTGGGCAGCGAGACGCTTTCTACAGCTGGGAACCCTTTTCGAGAAAGATTCCCGGTCTCTGTTATAGTGAAACAAAGACAAAATACCAGACAGCCGAGCGCTGTTCGAAACTCAGCTAATGAAGCCGAGAAACATATTTAACTTATGGGGTTTCTTAACCCACATCCGAACGTGTATTTGCATTAAACTATAATACCATCGAGTCCACGGTTTTACAGTGATATTCTGTTCTACAATACCAAAGATAATTAAGGAAATATAAAACATTGATTTACTCAGCCTTTTCTGACTAATACGCGGCAAATAAGTGAAGTGAACATTTTGTATTTTTGACGGCCATTTGAAATAGCCGCCATTTGTGCATTCCATGGCGGAAAAAAATCACAGGTTCTAGAACAATGGTTCATAGTTCGGTGTTTTATGGGTTATTTATATATCTCTGGTGGTTTGGGTGCATTGTTACCAACATACAATTTACGTCACATCCCGCGAGTTGCACGTACACGTACGAATTTACAAGGTGAGAAAAGGAGCTTCTATCCTCGTACGTGTTTAACCAATACATTATGTGTTAACCGATAAAAATAAAAACGGTCCCAAATTGTTTGTTTAGATTACTGTAATGGACCTGAACCGCCAATGCAAGTCAATCATTAATATATCGTCTGAAAAACGTCTGAAATTTGCTTACGCATCCTTACATAGACGTGTAAACCTCTTTACATCGCGACGCTCATTGGCTGACATCTAATAATAGCGTGACGGGAGATGCCGTAGTGGATTTTGACACATCGCGGGAAATGGCTATCCAATCAAATGGCGCGCCACACGTGTATCTCCGCTTTCAGGGCTAGTTGGAGAATCACGCAAACGTATGGCTACAAATTTCTTAAATGTAAGAACATATTATATCGGCATCAGCAAAATTGATATATGTCTCCTGAATCAGAATCAATAGAACCCGAAGTTGGAGTTTGTGGTTGAAAATTGATGACATAATCGGTCGGAAAGCAACGCGTGTTGAAGATTTTATTGGCCAAATATTGAAAAAGCTTTCTTTCCGTTTGGGTATTTTGACAGCTAGAAAGGGGCCAGAAAGTTCGGAACTGTGAATGTATAGACAGTTGACGATTTATGTCGTGTGTAATGATTGAGCATAGGTAGTTGCACAAAACTATGTAAATTACCCAAAACCAACGAAATCCACACACATCTACCCAAAATCCACCCAAATACCCATATAACACCAACATTCTGTCCATCTGTTCAAACTCCTGTGGAAAAATTTGGCGCGATGTCTTATTCTCTTGCAAATATTATATGGATAATGATTCTGTATCCAAAACAAAATGAGAATATGGCTTTTGGCTTTTGTGTTAGGATCGTAATCGGCTGTCACGCTCATATAGCTTAAATGTACATGCCCACTCAGTAGGCACAGCATGTTCTTTTAGGAATTACATAATTGTGTCACTATTCCACCAGTTCTAAACATTACGAGTGCCCGCTATGTAGGTATAATCATTTAGTAATACTTATTTTACTGATAGTCACTCGCGGTGATATCAGGCTATTTTCATATGCAAATGAGGCATGATATGTTTAACTATTTACACTAATTAAATGCGTCACCTGAAAAAAAATAGTTTGCACATCAAAAAATAAATACAGATAAAACTAGTAATGTCCGTTAACATTTTAAGGAAACACGGTTATCACCCCGGATATCAGTGTGGAAATTTACGTCTGATATAAAATATATAATAATGCCAATCAATAAGTGGGGTAATGGTGAATGAATGTGGGTTTTTTTGCAAGAAAATGTCAAAACTACAGAATATACAAAATTATCTGTCTCCTTATATTATATCCTACTGAGTGGGCATGTACATTGGCATTTTTATCAGGTTCAGCTCGAAAACGGCAGGAATTCCGAGGCTTGTCGAGGAATTTCTGCGTGTTCTAGCCTTGCCTGATAAATTTTATATCACGACAATAGCCTGGTATTTCTAAAAACAACTTCCCTTGCCGGCACTGTTATCAACATATATAGTGTATCTGTTACAGACTACTTAATTATATATTACACATGCATAGATGAGTCAGCAAATGTATTGCCCATTTTAGTGACAGTCTATTTCCGCATTGGTTATCAGCGATACGTTGCTCCGCTATATACTCGAACAGATGA
The DNA here is from genome assembly GCA_029237695.1 of Conchocele bisecta. Taxonomy (NCBI): domain Eukaryota; kingdom Metazoa; phylum Mollusca; class Bivalvia; order Lucinida; family Thyasiridae; genus Conchocele; species Conchocele bisecta. The sequence continues at coordinate 1,385,502 of CM055277.1, read as the reverse complement.
CGTTATAAAATTAGGCGTGTCGACACCTTTCTGAAAATGGTATACATACATTGTATTTATTTCTACAATGTGGTGTGCCGTATTATTATTATTATACACTATACATGTATATTCAACCAGTACATCGGCAAAGTCCAAAGAGGGCATACACTTCACAATTAAATGAATAGTTCATGCGTTAGCTGTCCGATTGTGTATACTCATATATATAGATATGGAGGTGGGCTTATATACATGTAGTATATTGTTAATCACGATGATTATGTGGCATACTGGTATCACATACTCATATACATAACAGGGAATGACATCTTATCCCTCACTAGCAGCATCGGTCACAAAGTGAAGCCAAATTTATTGTACATGCATGGTCATCATCACAGAGACATTTTACAAGAAAGAAATGTGACGACATGCACAAAATGCTCACTGTAGCGTCAAATCGGTAATTGTACAGTACAGTCAAGAAAACAGTAACATACAAAATAGATAGCAATGAATGTCGCGAGTACACCATAACACGTAAGCACCGATGAAGCCCCAAACTGAGAAGAAATAATAAAGTAAACAAATGTACATATTGTGCTTTCATTTCTCAGATTTTCTTTTTCCAAATCGCTTCATCCGTGTGCGATATTCGTGGGTGAAATCAGCCGCATTCACAGCAACCAAATACTCCAGGAGTAGACCACAGTCTCTCTGGCACAACTTGTGGAAAAAGCAACCGGAATTCTGAGTGACGGTGGCATGGGCACCTGGCACCAGATCAAGATATTGTACATTCCATGTTGAACATATGGCCCCCTATCAACCACGAAAATAAAACACTGTGGACTTGCTGACTCACCATGTCACGTGTCTATATATGACATTGCTGTTAAACATATAAGGTACATTAAACACCATTCATTCATGTGAACCACCTCATATCTCTCATTTGATCTATCTTCTTTAGATGGATGTAATGTTGTTGGTATTAGCATTGTGTGTTAAATTAGTATCTAACAATAACAAAAAATCGTTACATTCGTAGTGTGTGAAGTTCAAACATACAGGCACAACTTGTGCATAGCCTCTGAGCGTCGATATATTGATAATTTGGCGACCATATTGTTTTTTCCAAGAGAAGAAGCCATCCACACTAGGGAAAACATATTTGAACAGCTTAATGGTGTTTGATAGTTACACGTTAGAAGTTAAAATCATCCAACTATATAACGTGTAAGTCAACATATGAGAACATAAAGAAATATGGCGGCCATTTCGAAAATATGCAAAATAGACAACTTTCGCCTGGCTAGATTTTCTAGAATTTTGATATGATAATCTAGTCAATTCTTAGTGAAGAAAAATAAAATGTTGCATATAGTGGTAGGTATACACACATTGTCTCGTAAATTGAGTACTCTATGCTTATTACTAGGTTGGCTCCCTTGGAGCTACCTATATAGCAGTCGTAGTTCTACATTTAAAACTACCAATATGAGTGTCACATTTGTAATGTTTCATTACTGATTTTTACTGAATTAGCACATGTAAACTAAAGAATAAAGCAGTCTGAATTATTGAATTATATATTTGCATTATAGTCAATGTTTTGACCTACTGTCCCATTAAACAATAGTTAACTCAACTGTCACCATAGGTATCGCACCAGTTTAGTGGAAGGATACATCGCGGCCATTATGGCGACTTGTGAGGCCATATAAAGTTAATTTATTGAAAATCATCCGACTTTTGGGGTAAAATAGGGCGGTGTGTGTGTCTTATTACTATTTTTTTATTATTTGAATTGTTGCCTGATGATCTCTGAACAGAGCCGCCGGATACACAGGTTGAAGTAATGAACCAAGGTAAACACATATATTAAATATACATAAAAGCATCAATAAGTGAGAGAAAATATAAGCTAACATTGTTTAACCCATGTTATAACACATTGTGTGTATAGGAGGGAGCAAATACTTATTTAGCTTATTATTCTTTTTCACTTATTATTAGCCGATCTATTTATAGATCGGTTATATGTTGGTTATCCATCGGTTTGTGAAAAAGTTTGTAACCACCCTTTTCTCCTATATTCGGTAATCTACAAACGCGAAATTTGTTGTATCACTTCCAAACTACATCAACCGGATATTTTTTCATTTTTGGCCATTATCTCTGTTTAAAACTTTAAATAAGCGAAATAAGACAATTTTGGAATAACTACAAGAGTTCGGCGGTTTGCAAATTGGCTATGAATAAAGTTTTGACGTCACAAACCGGAAGCTCCGCCATGTTCCAATATCTCGATACACAAATCAAAACACGTCGAACTTTGACCTAAATTCAGTTAGTTAGTGGTTGTGAAGTGTTCTATATACGGATATAGTCATCGTAAAGATCGCGAAAGGACACTGGAATAGTATAGATTGCCTGCAGTAATCACAAATCAAGGTGTGGAATGCGAGAAACTGAGTTCGGATCGGACACGTGAATTTCTGGCTAGAAATTATTGGACAAGAATTTGGGCACAAGAATATCCAAAATGTTCGGGTGTCAATGGTAAGTCCTTGATATTATAAATAATCGATCGATAGTTGTACTTGTCAGCTGGTGAGACAATGTAAGCTGGTGTAATCATTATATTGTGTGTGAACCCCACCCAGAGCTCCAGATAAGCTGAAAATTTGCGTAAATACCCAATTAAAATTGCCAAAAACCTTATGGTACCTTTATCATGCTGCAGAAAACAATAAACAGGCCATCAATATAGCATATTTTTTCTTATTTTTCCATGAAAACACATCTTGGTATTTCATTAGAATTTTCTCCAAGGAGACAATTCTAATGGAATGCCAAGATATGTTTTCATTTCGAAGCAAACTATTCAATAATTGCTGTCTGTTAATGTGTAAACAGTAGTGTTATTTAAGTTTACCACATTACAATTTTGAAATACCCAATTGCTTCAGAAATGATGGAGTAACAATCAGCGCTCCAGATAAGCTGCGTATTTGCGTAAATACCCAATTAAAATTGCCAAAAACCCAATTGAAATCAGAAGTAGTGAGTATCAAAAAGCAATGAGAACAATTGTGGTACTTTTATCATGCTGCAGAAAACAATAAACAGACCACAATATAGCATATTTTTCTTATTTTTCCATGAAAACACATCCAAGGAGACAATTCTAATGAAATGCCAAGATATGTTTTCATTTCGAAACAAACTATTCAATAATTGCTGTCTGTTGATGTGTAAGCAGTAGTGTGATTTAATTTTACCCAATTAAAATTTTGAAATACCCAATTGCTTCAGAACTGATGGAGTAACAATACTCAATTACTAATTCCTTATCTGGAGCCCTGCGGCCACCCACTGAATTATAATGTTTGACACCCGTGCTTTCACTGTACTTAACATGCTTAAGACGTGCGAGATGGTGTATTTTGATGGACCTCAGACAATAAACAATTGCAGTTGTGTGGAATTTCATGAAAAATGTTTACAGATTTTGCGATATTTACTGTAAATCATGCCAAACGTTGATGAAATTCTCAGAGCAAATGCAGAATGTCACCATGTTGTCACCATTCAATGTTATTTATGAAAGATATTGTATATTTTGTAAATATCTTTCATCAAAATGCGCACATGTTTGTACATGCAAAATCACATGGCGCATGTCATATGTATAAAATTTGTCATAAATTGTCAATATTTCAGTGATATTTCATATGACTTAGAGTACACTTTTTCTTTTTTATTTCTCCTCAAAAGTGCATGTAAATGTTGTGACCACTCATCTGAACCATCTCCGCAAGAATGTTCAGGTGGTGTATGCAACATATACTTCCGAGAAGAAATAATAAAAATAAATTATTATATTGTAACTAAATGTGCAAAGTTACAATATCCGACAAGTACACATGTATTTATTTCTTTTTAATATATATCATGTATATGTTTCAGGAAAGAAGGCAGAGTTGTATGACCATCTTAACCCAAACTGGGCACCATGTTAATCTGGGCGGAAAAAAGCGAGCACCATCTACATCAAGATATGATCGGCAGCAGGAAAAGAAGTGAAGGAAGCCAGCTGAATCCACAACTATTGTTGGACCTGATCACACTGAGACGGGTATGGATATGGGTGACAGCGTTGATGAAGACGGCGTTCAGTCACAGACTGATGTTGATGGTCCACTCATGGAGGCTATGTCGCTGGAGCTGCAGGAACTGCGTACAGAGAATGTGGAGCTTAAGGAAAAAGTGGCCCATTTGGAAACTAAATTCACTGCAAGTTATGTTGAGGGTAGTGACGAGAAGGTGAAACATTTAACAGGATTACCATCATTCACAGTTCTATCTATATTGTTTAATTTTCTGGAGCTTCACCTGCCATCCAGTCTGGTCATGCCCAAATTCAAGGTAATGATATTAACATTAGTGACATTGCGACTAAATTTGTCAAATCTCTTTCTTACGTATGAATTTGACACTACTCAATCAACAATATCTAGAATTGTTTACACGGACAATTGACTGTATGTACAAGCGGCTAAAGAAACTCATAAGATGGCCAAAGCGTGAGACATTGATAAAATCCATGCCAATGGAATTTAGGAAGTACTTCGGCCACAGGTGTGCAGTGATAATTGATTGTTTTGAGGTATTTATTGAGAAACCAAGTGGTTTGAAAGCCAGAGCAGAAACCTGGTATTCATACAAACACCACCACACTGTGAAATTTCTAATTAGAATTACTCCTCAGGACAGTGTGTCCTTCATATCGAAAGCATGGGGTGGTCGTGTGAGTGAAAAGTTTGTGACAGAGAACTGACTTCCTGTCCAAGTTATTACCTGATTTAGTGTTGGTTGACAGAGGATTTGATGTCAAGGACAGTGTTGGCTCGGTAGCTGCAGAAGTGAAGATTCCAGCATTTACTAAAGGTCGTGATCAGCTATCCCCTCTGGACGTGGAATCAACGCGTAAACTTGCCCACTCAAGAATACATGTGGAACGGGTTATTGGTTCAGTTCGACAGCAATATACTATATTGAACGGCTGTCTTCCCATTAATTGTCTCATGAACAGGGATAAGTTTGGTAAGACGGTCACTGACAAAATTGTTACCGTTTCGTGTGGACTAGTAAATTTGTGTGACTCAATTGTTGACTTTAACTGAACCAAATTGATCTACACTGGTCCTTGCACTTCTTCGCGTCTTTTTGTAAATACTGAAATATTCTTTTTCTGATTCACTTATTTCGTAATCAAACATTTATTTTTCTATTGATCATTTGATTGCAAGGAAATAGCGATTCTGCGATTTCGGTCGGCTGCCAGCATGGTACCGGTAAACAGGTTGTCTGTCGGTCGGTATAGTCGACTATACCGACCGACAGCCGACCTGTTTATCTTAACCATGCCAGCAGCCGACCGAAATCGCTGAATTGGTATTCCTGGGCCAGGGGTGTGGAATTTCTTCATCAGATTTGCTGGCACCTTTTGAAATTAAAATCATATACATATCCCAATTCAAGACCATTTTTAATAGAAGCTAAACATGTATACTTTATAATTTATTCCATTATCATGATTATCACATAAAGCATGTAATAATAAAGTATAAACACTTATAGTAAGCATGGTATTACTTCCTTTCAATGGTAATATGATCAGTGTAGTCACATATCAGCCTGCACATTCACATACAGGAGTGTGCTAGCAGATTAATATCCAGATTGATCAAACCCCATAAGGCATTTTTCTCAAGCCACGGTCACATATACTTTTCTATATTTGTGATGCACCGTTAGAGAAACAGTCCACTTACTTCACTAGTGCTGTACTCCGTGCCGATGGAAATATTTCAAGACAATCCACTTGAAAGATACAATAGGCGACATTAATTGTAAACAAATGTTTCAAGGCGAGTAGTAATTTTATTGATTTTTTAACACTCATCTAGAAACATTTTATAATGGTGCATATTGTATTTTTCAAGTGGATTGTCTTACATTATCCACCGGCGCGGAGTGCAGCACCAGTGTAATAATGATAATTAAGATGTGCCATGTGTTTTGTACCTACAAAAATGGCATTTGCTTTGAGAATTTCATCAACTTTCAGCATATTTATGAAATTGCGCACCTGTTTGTAGGTACAAAATCACATGGTGCGTCTCGATTATACAGACAGTATATCTGCATTGGCAATATATACATTGAAGTTCACATACAGTACTTGCACACCAAATTAATCACCTTTTTATACGCTCGTTTTTCTTAAATTCTGGCATTTTTCTACAGTCTGGGCAATAGGTATATATATAAGATTCCGGCACCTCGTGTTAATGTATGGCACCCGGTGTTTTTATAAATTTGAATGTATAAGGTTTCCAAAAATTCCGGGTGCCATTTTTTTAAACGAAGTTCAATGTCATTTCAAGGTCATTGAACTTTATGCTTGACGGAAGTCGAAAATTGTCAATATATGAGCCAATAGGTAGGTTATGGTCCTTAACTTGGAAATTGGTGTAAGTTGTCCAAAAACATTTCAGATGGATATATTAAAGAATGTACGTAAACTACACTAATATTCAGTATATTATTATAATATTTTCAAGATGCCCGCCAAAAAATCAGGTATTTATGAGATTTCGGTTGACTTGCTACATATTTGTGTAATGCTAAGCGCCTTCACCTATATTCAAAGGTTAATTATTTCAACTGGAATAATATTGCAGTTAATATACTCCATTGTCAGAAAACTCAAAATGGCCGCCTAGTAAATGGCAAATCCATAGTAATTTACTAAATATAACTGGGAGAATTCGGTTGGGGAGGAAATCAACACTTCTCTCACTTTTCCCTGAGATTCTGTAACTACTAAAATGTGGACATATATTGAACCCTGATTTGATCGGCTAATAACATCATGCTCTGCATGACTTTTCATTGATATATTTTGTATATTTAATGTATTTATAAACCATGGCCCGTCACGTCAACCTGTGACCGGACACACACACCACACCTGACACATCGATGCTGTGTATTGATGTCGTGTATTGCGGGAGCAACTGCTTATTAGATTCAGCCGTTGATTTTTCGGCTCATTCTCTCCCAGGCACAGAGAGTAGGATAGTAATGTTGGTTTATTGTCCGGTCACCCTAAACACCCCAAAGGCTGGGAAAGGCTGGGAAAGGCTACAAAGGCTATTCGAAGTGGCTTGTACGTCCGTTAGCGGATATTTATACCATACATTGTCATTGAATTGACTGAATTAGTATGTGTTATGATCATTTTAATTATTTTAATCATTTGAATGCAATAATCTACCACAAATATACGTGTTTTGTTAAATTATCTAAACGCGCACCTGCGCCGATCGCGCCGAGCGGAATTGGACAAAGAGTGATTAACACCTATTAACATATCGTTAAGCAGGTGCAGCTAAACACCGATTATACTTATTGTATTATTATCAATATAAGTCAATGATCAATCAATGGCATTCATTTAAACATGCTTTATGTATCAATACATTACGTAAACATCGGACGAATGCCGAATTTTGAGACATCAGTTATCTACCTTGAAAATGGGTATCCACACGGTGATCTAAATATGTTTATGAGCGCTATGTACGGCTCTGCAACTAATATTTCATTTACACGGCCGAATAAACGTGTAACTAGTTGTAAATGACATTTACGCTAACTGACATGTTCCCGTCAATTAACCCATAGTATTTAGCACAGTTTATTCCACGAACATTTTCCTTCCCGTGTCCTGTATTTGTAATTAACGTAAATACGTCAATTATTGGCAGTAAACTGTTCCTTTTGATATTTAAAATTTAACTATCAGGAGGAGATGAACGGGAAGTATAACACGGCAAACTGTTACTACACTTTCTGAAATCAACGTACAAACAGTTCACAGAGTGAACCAGATGGCCGACGGCAGTACCAAGGCTATACTCATAGAAAATACTCTACAAAGGCTGACAGATGGTACCACAAAGGCTACACTCAAATAGAAAATGGTCGACAAAGGCTGATAGATGGCAACACAAAGGCTACATTCACATAGAAAATAGTCGACAAAGGCTTACAGATCGCACCACAAAGGCTGCATCGACATAGAAAATAGTCGACAAAGGCTGACAGATGGTACCACAAAGGCTACATTTACATAGAAAATAGTCAACAAAGGCTGACAGATGGCACCACAAAGGCTGCATTTACATAGATAATAGTCGACAAAGGCTGACCGATGGCACCACAAAGGCTGCATCGACATAGAAAATAGTCGACAAAGGGTAATAGATGGTACCACAAAGGCTACACTCACATAGAAAACAGTCAACAAAGGCTGACAGATGGTACCACAAAGGCTACATACACATAGAAAATAGTCGAAAAAGGCTTACAGATGCCACCACAAAGGCTGCATCGACATAGGAAATAGTCGACAAAGGGTAATAGATGATGGTACCACAAAGGCTGCATCGACATAGAAAATAGTCGACAAAGGGTAATAGATGGTTCCACAAAGGCTACACTCACATAGAAAATAGTCAACAAAGGCTGACAGATGGTACGACAAAGGCTACACTCACATAGAAAATAGTCAACAAAGGCTGACAGATGGCACCACAAAGGCTGCATCGACATAGAAAATAGTCGACGAAGGCTGACAGATGGCACCACAAAGGCTGCATCGACATAGAAAATAGTCGATAAAGGCTTACAGATGGCACCACAAAGGCTGCATCGACATAGAAAATAGTCGACAAAGGGTAATAGATGGCACCACAAAGGCTGCATCGACATAGAAAATAGTCGACAAAGGGTAATAGATGGTACCACCAAGGCTACACTCACATAGAAAATAGTCAGCAAAGGCTGACAGATGGTACCACAAAGGCTACATTCACATATAAAATAGTCAATAAATGCTTACAGATGGCACCACAAAGGCTGCATCGACATAGGAAATAGTCGACAAAGGATAATAGATGGTACCACAAAGGCTACATTCACATAGAAAATAGTCAACAAAGGCTGACAGATGGCACCACAAAGGCTGCATCCACATAGAAAGTAGTCGACAAAGGGTAATAGATGGCACCACAAAGGCTACATTTACATAGAAAATAGTCAACAAATGCTGACAGATGGCACCACAAAGGCTGCATCGACATAGGAAATAGTCGACAAAGGGTAATAGATGGTACCACAAAGGCTGCATCGACATAGAAAATAGTCGACAAAGGATAATAGATGGTACCACAAAGGCTACATTCACATAGAAAATAGTCAACAAAGGCTGACAGATGGCACCACAAAGGCTGCATCCATATAGAAAGTAGTCGACAAAGGGTAATAGATGGCACCACAAAGGCTACATTTACATAGAAAATAGTCGACAAATGCTTACAGATGGCACCACAAAGGCTGCATCGACATAGGAAATAGTCGACAAAGGGTAATAGATGGTACCACAAAGGCTGCATCGACATAGAAAATAGTCGACAAAGGATAATAGATGGTACCCACAAAGGCTACATTCACATAGAAAATAGTCAACAAAGGCTGACAGATGGCACCACAAAGGCTGCATCCACATAGAAAGTAGTCGACAAAGGGTAATAGATGGCACCACAAAGGCTACATTTACATAGAAAATAGTCAACAAATGCTGACAGATGGCACCACAAAGGCTGCATCGACATAGGAAATAGTCGACAAAGGGTAATAGATGGTACCACAAAGGCTGCATCGACATAGAAAACAGTCGATAAAGGCTTACAGATGGCACCACAAAGGCTGCATCGACATAGAAAATAGTCGACAAAGGGTAATAGATGGTACCACCAAGGCTACACTCACATAGAAAATAGTCAGCAAAGGCTGACAGATGGTACCACAAAGGCTACATTCACATATAAAATAGTCAATAAATGCTGACAGATGGCACCACAAAGGCTGCATCGACAGGTGTGGACCCTGACCGAATTGTGCGACCGCGCAGTCGGATTTGGGACTACACCGGTCGAAGGAACTATGAGACACCGATTGACATGACGCATTTTCGTCCAATAAAACATGCTGAAAGCAACAATTTCCACTGTCTGCAAATATTCAAATACTGTCTAGTTTCATTTTCCCACATTGCCCGAAAGTTTAATAATATTCATAGTATACATTATCTTAGATTCGTCATTAAAAAGGTACATGCCCACTCAGTAGGCACAAACTGTTCTTTATAGGAATTAACGGTACATGCCCACTTAGTAGGCACAAACTGTTCTTTGTACGAATTAAATACGTGTATAATTGTGTCACTATTCCACCTGTTCTAAAAATTACGAGTGCCCGCTATTATTTATTCTAATTAAATGCGTCGCCTAAAAAAATAATATTTTCGACAGAATATAAAGTATGTTCATTGCACATCAATAAATAAATACAGAGAAAAATAGTAATGTTCGTTAACAGTTTAAGGAAACACGGTTATCGCCCCTGATATCAGTGAGAAAAGTTACGTCTGATATAAAATGTAAAATAATGCCAATCAATACATGGGGTAATGGTGAATGAATATTTATTTTGCCAGGAAATGTATCAGATGATATCTGATAGAAAGAACAATTTGTTCCTACTGAGTGGATAAGTGAATAATTGTGTCACTATTCCACCAGTTCTAAAATTGCGAGTGCCCGCTATACAGATATAATCATTTAGTAACCTTTATTTTACTGATAGTGACTCGACTTGGTATCAGGCTATTTTCAGATGCAAATGAGGAATGATATCTTTTAATTATTTATACTAATTAAATGCGTCACCTCAAACAATAATATTGTTGACAGATTTAAAGTATGTTCATTGCACATCAAAATAAATAGAGACAATAAAATCTATAGTAATGTCCGTTAACATTTTAAGGAAACACGGTTATCGCCCCGGATATCCGTGCGGCAATTTATGTCTGGTATAAAATGTATAATAATGCCAATCAATACGTGGAGTAATGGTGAATGAATGTTTAGTTTTCCAGAAAATGTCTGAGATGATGTCCCTAATATAAAGAACATTTTGTGCCTACTGAGTGGCCATGCACCTTTTTTCATGTCCGTATCCCTCTGACTACATGTGGATGGGATATTCGTTACATGTGGATGGGATATTCGTCAACAGACTGAAAATTCAAAGGGCTCGTCAGTATTGTCTATTGAATTAGGCAAATCATATTTGATATTACAATATTAGATTTAGACACTCTCATAATAAATGTGTTCCCATATCTAATTAAGTTTCTATGAAATTAGAAATGGGAAGCATAATTAATGAAAGTAATAATTTGAAAATACTGGGAGAAGTTTGTGCCACCTGTTGAATGCCATAATGTGTGGCGTGTGTCGCGACGATAATCGATGTCCGAGGTGTCATAAATGATACGATTTAACAAAACCGGCTTTACTTTCGAACATCAGCGTCTACAGACCAGGATAAATGTAGATTATAGTCTGGGCATACACTATTGATAAGGATTAATCAATGACAATTTTAACATTTTTATCGTTATCTGGTTATGCGTAATTCGACGGATATTATAATCGTGGAAAAAGCCGCAGTGCCGTAATATATCGTTTAGTGATTTAACTGATCTGGCATACACTGTTGGACATTGCACATTTATCATATTGCGTAAATTTACAGCAAACATTGTAGTATCTGATCATGCGCTTAAAGGTGCTATAAAAACGTGTGGCCCTGTGTAGAGTGCTTGAATAAATTAGTTAGTTATTTTATATTTAAGGATAGAAATTGGCTCGCAGACTCCATAATTAGGAAATACCAATTCCTAATTAGGAGATACTAACTCCTAAGTAGGAGATAAAATATCTCATAATTAGGAGATAATAACTCCTAATTAGGAGATATTATCTCATAATTAGTAGTTACTATATCCTAATTAGGACGTCTTATCTCCTAATTAGGACTTAGTATAGGAGATCCTTAATTAGGAGATAAAAACTACTTTAGCATTGGCTCCATAGCTATACCATTATATTATATTAAATGAAATATTCTGTTTTAGTTACATTGTGCAAGTATTTTAAGTCTCTGCATTGTGCTCGATTTGATATATGTATATTGTATGCTTGAATGACCGCCGACATCATTAATGCTCAATAAAACCGTCACAAACACAATTTTAATTGTTTGCACATGCCGTACAAGTTTGTACGAATTGACTGTGGGTACGAATTGACCATACTGTGTAAATGTACACGGATGGACGTACGGACGGACGGACCCTCAAGAGTAACGCAATATGCCCCCCCCCCCCGGCCCTGCTTGCTATCCCATAGGCAGGGCATAATTATTATTTATTAATAATATATATAATTATTATTTCTACATGCGACCACTGTATAGTACCGTAGTACTGTAATTTCACAAAAACACGCGTATTGTTTCACAAATTGTGCTGTCTGATACAGATATAGCGGAACAGTCCCCTATCAGTATGACACGGTTAAAGTATGCATTTGAAGAAAACGCTAACTCATTGAGATTGTATTAAATATAATGGTGCGATTTGTTAATATAAGTTCAGTCCATACATCTCAAATCTCATTTATAATGCAGTATATTACGGTGGCACAGAGGGGACATGTAAATAGTTTTTACTTTCGCGTGTGCACGCAATATGTTTGGCCTGATCAATAATTCTTATATTGTATGAAATTCCATTAATTGTTATTGTATTGAGCATTTATCTTGGTGGGGATGGGGGTTAATTTCCAAAATTTTTCGTTTTTTTTACCGTCCCTGTCATTCTCCCAACCCCATATTTGCCCCATGTTAAATTCCCATAGAAAAGATGGGGAGGGTGAATTTTTAGTTATTGATGAAAAAGTAATTACATTTAAATGTTGATTTTAGATTTAATGTGTTTAATAGCCAAAAGTTCCTCGGCAGAAAAAAAAATAGTTTCAAACAGACCGTAGTAGATGGCCCATCGGCTAAGTGTAGGTAAAATATGACGTGTTTAACCAGCTTAGTCGCATGTCAGCCTGCGTGACCACGTAGTCTGGTCAGAGTATACACAGACTGCCATTCTGTCAAGCTATCCTGGTTTATGTCCACGAATGAGAACTTGTGATTTGTCTGCTGACTACAATGCTACCCTAATGAGCAGGTTCTACACTGGTCAACCCAGTGGCCTCCTCATCAGCAGCAAAATATCTTATCGCTTTATATCAATCCGGTCACTCAAAACCATGTCGTCATGACAACCACTTTATATCAAGTGTACTTGTACTTGTGAATATACACGGTTTGGTGTGAAATCCCAGCGTAGGCAGATCAGAAATAACTCGGTCCTAGCAAGCAAGTCGCAATTGAATGTTGCAAATCTTTGTTGTTGTTTGTGTCCAAAATCATAACTACACCCAACCATACGTGCATTTCACGGTGCTAGAGATACGCTGGTGATAATATAGACCTTTTGTTACACCAATACTGGTTAAATGCTGCGTATACCATATATATATGTGCGGTATTTACAATGGTATATCATTACAATACAAATATACGCTGTTAAAGTAACTAAATGGTGATCACTGTAAACCCTGATCAGACTGTTGGTCCTGGTCAGAATATATCTCAAATTAATCAAATAATGAATGTTCTAATACATTAAATTAAATGACGAACTCTATGTACTCTGTTCACTTTGTATATCCTGCATACATAGTGGCTGTAAAGACAATGGGTTTCCTCAGATCCTGGCCCAATTAAAACCCCACATACGTGTACGCATATCAGGGGCGTTATCAGCAAATTCTGCTTTAGTGACCAGTGTAGACCCAGATCGGATTGATCTGGGTCTACACTGGTCACTAAGACAGTCCTTACTGAGTTTCTCACGACGAGTCGCGCATAAATGCAATCACTTATATATTAACGCAAACAAACAGGCCATAAACTGAAGTTGAAGTTAGAAGTTGAATATCTCACAAATTTCTCATAATGGAAATCACGATTTCCAAGCTTTCCAAAAACGGGAAATTGTACAATGCATCAATGTTAAATGTATAAGCCCACTGAGTAGGCACAAACTGTTCTTTATATGAATTAAATAAGTGTGTAATTGTGTCACTATTCAACCAGTTCTAAAAATTACGAGTGACCGCTATACAGATATAACCATTTAGAAATAAGTATTTCACTGCTAGTGGTGGTAATGAGTCATGATACTTTTTAATTATTTATACTAATTATATGCATCACCTGCAAAAATAATATTTTCGACAGACTATAAAGTATGATAATTGCACATCAACAAATAAATACCGATAATAAACAGTAATGTCTGTTAACATTTTAAGGAAACGCGGTTATCGCCCCAGATATTAGTGTGGAAATTTACGTCTGATATAAAATGTATGATAATGCCAATCAATTACGTGGAGTAATGGTGAATTAATGTTTATTTTGCAAGAAAATGTCCCAGATGATGTCTCTGATATAAAGAACATGTTGTGCCTACTGAGTGGGCATGTACCTTTAAAGGTGCATGCCCAATATTCTTTATAGGAATTAAATAAGTGTATACTTGTGTCACTATTCCACCAGTTCTAAATAGTATGAGTGGCCAATATAAAGATATAATCATTTAGTAATATTTATTTTACTGATAGTGACGCGCGTTTGTATCAGGCTATATTCATATGCAAATGAGTCGTGGTATTTTTTAATTATTTATACTAATTAAATGCGTGACGAAATATTTCGTTTCCATATGGATAGTAGTGCATAGTAGTAGAGAACTGCACAGACATACGGACATGCCTCTTGTAACAAGGACTTGTTGTGACATAGTATGATTCAACAGTATCGTGCAAGTCATTGCCTTGGTGGTCAACGCTGCATGTGTACCGTCTACCATACGTGATGAAATATTTCGTTTCCATATGGATAGTAGTGCATAGTAGTAGACAACTGCACAGACATACGGACATGCCTCTTGTAACAAGGACTTGTTGTGACATAGTATGATTCAACAGTATCGTGCAAGTCATTGTCTTTGTGGTCAACGCTGCCTGTGTACCGTCTACCGTACGTGACGAAATATTTCGTTTCCATATGGCTAGTAGTGCACAGTCAGATAACTGCACAGACATACGGACATGCCTCTTGTAACAAGGACTTGGTGTGACATAGTATGATTCAACAGTATATTGCAAGTCATTGTCTTGTAGTCACCGCTGACTGTGACCATGTCAGCGTCCAAGTTAGATCACCGAATAATTATGCGTAAGGGATTGGAACCTGTTCAACTCCCGACTTATAGAGTCGCGCATGCATTCTGTTCACCACCCTTTCTATCTCGTCTAATTACCGCCGATTGCAGATATAAAATGTATCCATGTGTAGCCCGTCACGTCACCGCTCATTGAGAATAATGTAGCTAGTACAATACCGTCATGTCCACGTCTAAGTTATATCACCGTAGAATGCGTAAGGGATTGGAACTTGTTCAACTCCCGACTTATAGAGTCGCGCATGAATTCTGTTCCCCGCCATTCCTATCTCGTCTTATTGCCGCCGAATATATTTTTAATGTAGTCATTTGTAGCCCGTCACGTCCCCGCTAATTGAGAATAACGTAGCTATTCCAATGTCGTCCTGTCCGCGTTTATATTTTATATCACAGTAGAATGCGTAAGGGATTGGAACTTGTTCAACTCCCGACTTGTAGAGTCTCGCATGAATTCTGTTCCCCGCCATTCCTATCTCGTCTTATTGCCGCCGAATATATTTTTAATGTAGTCATTTGTAGCCCGTCACGTCCCCGCTAATTGAGAATAACGTAGCTATTCCAATGTCGTCCTGTCCGCGTTTATATTTTATATCACAGTAGAATGCGTAAGGGATTGGAACTTGTTCAACTCCCGACTTATAGAGTCGCGCATTAATTCAGTTCCCCGCCATTTCAATATCGTCTTATTACCGCCGAATGTATATTTAAATGTAATCACTTGTAGCCCGTCACGTCCCCACTAAATTCATAATAACGTAGTGTAAAGTCGTCCTGTCCGCGTCTAAGTTATAATATCGTAGAATGCGTAAGGGATTGGAACTTGTTCAACTCCCGACTTATAGAGTCGCGCATGAATTCTGTTCGCCGCCATTCCTATCTCGTCTTATAACCGCCGAATGTATATTTAATGTAGTCATTTGTAGCCCGTCACGTCCCCACTAAATTCATAATAACGTAGCCCGTCACGTCACCGCTCATTGAGAATAACGTAGCTATTCCAATGCCGTCCTGTCCACGTCTAAGTTATATCACCGTAGAATGCGTAAGGGATTGGAACTTGTTCAACTCCCGACTTATAGAGTCGCGCATGCATTATGTTCGCCGCCATTCCTATCTTGTCTTATAACCGCCGAATTTATATTTAATGTAGTCATCTGTAGCCCGTCACGTCACCGCTCATTGAGAATAACGTAGCTATTCCAATGTCGTCCTGTCCACGTCTAAGTTATATCACCGTGGAATGCGTAAGGGATTGGAACCTCTTCAACTCCCGACTTATAGAGTCGCGCATGAATTCCGTTCCCAACCATTCCTATTTCGTCTTATTCTGTCCCCCCACCACACCCCCCCCCCCCCCCTCAATTTATATCTTGTCTTATTACCGCCGAATGTATATAAAATGTCGACACTTGTCGTCCGTCACGTCCGTGCTGATTTGAAAATAATATAATAAGTACATATAGCCTTTGTGGTTCCTCCAGTCAGCCTTGGCCGTGTATATAATAATACATATAGCCTTTGTGATTCCTCCAGTCGGCCTTTGTGGTCTATATAATCAGTAAATATAGCTTTTGTGGTTCCTTCAGTCACCCTTTGTCGTCTATATAATCAGTATAGCCTTTGTGATCCCTCCAGTCGGCCTTTGTCGTCTATATAATACGTACATGTAGCCTTTGTGGTTCCTCCAGTCGGCCTTTGTGGTCTATATAATAAGTACATATAGCCTTTGTGGTTCCTCCAATGAGCCTTTGTCGTCTATTTAAGTAAATATAGCCTTTGTGGTTCCTCCAGTGAACATTTGTCGTGTATATAATAAGTACATATAGCCTTTGTGGTTCTTGCAGTCGGCCTTTGTGGTCTATATAATACGTACATATAGCCTTTGTTGTTCCTCCAGTGAGCCTTTGTCGTCTATATAATAAGTACATATACCCTTTGTGGTTCCTCCAGTCGGCCTTTGTAGCCTTTGTGGTTTCTCAAGTGAACCTTTGTCGTCTATATAATAAGTACATATAGCCTTTGTGGTTCCTCCAGTCGGCCTTTGTCGTCTATATAATCAGTACATATGTCCTTTGTTGTTCCTCCAGTCGGCCTTTGTCGTCTATATAATAAGTAAATATAGCCTTTGTGGTTTCTCCAGTGAACCTTTGTCGTCTATATAATAAGTACATATAGCCTTTGTGGTTCCTCCAGTCAGCCTTTGTCGTCTATATAATAAGTAAATATAGCCTTTGTGATCCCTCCAGTCGGCCTTTGTCGTCTATATAATAAGTAAATATAGCCTTTGTGGTTCCTCCAGTGTGTCGTCTATGTAATCAGTATAGCCTTTGTGATCCCTCCAGTCGGCCTTTTTCGTCTATATAATAAGTACATGTAGCCTTTGTGGTTCCTCCAGTCGGCCTTTGTGGTCTATATAATAAGTACATGTAGCCTTTGTGGTTCCTCCAGTCGGCCTTTGTGGTCAATATAATACGTACATGTAGCCTTTGTGGTTCATCAAGTCGGCCTTTGTTGTCTATATAATCAGTACATATGGCCTTTGTTGTTCCTCCAGTCGGCCTTTGTCGTCTATATAATAAGTAAATATAGCCTTTGTGGTTCCTCCAGTGAACCTTTGTCGTCTATATAATAAGTACATACAGCCTTTGTGGTTCCTCCAGTCAGCCTTTGTCGTCTATATAATAAGTAAATATAGCCTTTGTGATCCCTCCAGTCGGCCTTTGTCGTCTATATAATAAGTAAATATAGCCTTTGTGGTTCCTCCAGTGTGTCGTCTATGTAATCAGTATAGCCTTTGTGATCCCTCCAGTCGGCCTTTTTCGTCTATATAATAAGTACATGTAGCCTTTGTGGTTCCTCCAGTCGGCCTTTGTGGTCTATATAATAAGTACATGTAGCCTTGGTGGTTCCTCCAGTCGGCCTTTGTGGTCAATATAATACGTACATGTAGCCTTTGTGGTTCCTCCAGTCGGCCTTTGTAGTCTATATAATAATTACATATAGCCTTTGTGATCGCTCCAGTCGGCATTTGTCGTGTACATAATAAGTACATATAGCCTTTGTGGTTCCTCCAGTCAACCTTTGTCGTCTATATAATAAGTACATATGGCCTTTGTGACCCCTCCAGTCCGCCTTTGTCGTCTATATAATAAATACATATAGCCTTTGTGGTTCGTCCGGTCGGCCTTTGTCGCCTATATATTAAGTATATATAGCCTGTGTAGTTCCTCCAGTCAGCCTTTGTCGTCTATATAATATGTACATATAGCCTTTGTGGTTCCTCTAGTCAGCCTTTGTCGTCTATATACTAAGAACATATAGCCTTTGTGATCCCTCCAGTCGGCCTTTGTCGTCTATTAATAAATACATATAGCCTTTGTGGTTCCTCCAGTCAGCCTTGGCCGTGTATATAATAATTACATATAGCCTTTGTGATTCCTCCAGTCGGCCTTTGTGGTATATATAATAAGTAAATATATGTCGTGTATATAATCAGTATAGCCTTTGTGATCCCTCCAGTCGGCCTTTGTCGTCTATATAATACGTACATGTAGCCTTTGTGGTTCCTCCAGTCGGCCTTTGTGGTCTATATAATAAGTACATATAACCTTTGTGGTTCCTCCAATGAGCCTTTGTCGTCTATCTAAGTAAATATAGCCTTTGTGGTTCCTCCAGTGAACATTTGTCGTGTATATAATAAGTACATATAGCCTTTGTGGTTCCTCCAGTCGGCCTTTGTGGTCTATATAATAAGTACATATAGCCTTTGTGGTTCCTCCAGTGAGACTTTGTCGTCTATATAATAAGTAAATATAGCCTTTGTGGTTCCTCCAGTCGGCCTTTGTGGTCTATATAATAAGTACATATATCCTTTGTGGTTCCTCCAGTGAGACTTTGTCGTTTATATAATAAGTAAATATAGCCTTTGTGGTTCCTCCAGTGAACCTTTGTCGTCTATATAATAAGTACATATAACCTTTGTGGTTCCTCCAGTCGGCCTTTGTCGCCTATATAATCAGTACATATGGCCTTTGTGGTTCCTCCAGTCGGCCTTTTTTCTTCTATATAATAAGTACATATAGTCTTTGTGGTTCCTCCAGTCGGCCTTTGTCGTCTATATAATAAGTACATATATCATTTGTCATCCCTCCCATCGGTGGCCTTTGTGGTCTATATAATAAGTACATATAGCCTTTGTGGTTCCTCCAGTCAGCCTTTGTCGTCTATATAATAAGTAAATATAGCCTTTGTGATCCCTCCAGTCGGCCTTTGTCGTCTATATAATAAGTAAATATAGCCTTTGTGGTTCCTCCAGTCAGCCTTTGTCGTCTATATAATCATTATAGCCTTTGTGATCCCTCCAGTCGGCCTTTTTCGTCTATATAATAAGTACATGTAGCCTTTGTGGTTCCTCCAGTCGGCCTTTGTGGTTTATATAATAAGTACATGTAGCCTTTGTGGTTCCTCCTGTCGGCCTTTGTGGTCTATATAATAATACATGTAGCCTTTGTGGTTCCTCCAGTCGGCCGTTGTAGTCTATATAATAATTACATATAGCCTTTGTGATCCCTCCAGTCGGCATTTGTCGTGTACATAATAAGTACATATAGCCTTTGTGGTTCCTCCAGTCAACCTTTGTCGTCTATATAATAAGTACATATGGCCTTTGTGACCCCTCCAGTCCGCCTTTGTCGTCTATATAATAAATACATATAGCCTTTGTGGTTCGTCCGGGCGGCCTTTGTCGTCTATATATTAAGTATATATAGCCTGTGTGATCCCGTCAGTCGGCCTTTGTGGTCTATATAATAAAGAAATATATCCTTTGTGGTTCCTCCAGTCAGCCATTTTCGTTTATATAATAAGTCCATATAGCCTTTCTGCTGCCTCCAGTCAGCCTGTGTCGTCTATATAATAATTACATATAGCCGGTGTGATCCCTCCCGTCGGCCTTTGTGGTCTATATAATAAGTAAAAAAACGATATAAAATAAAATTTACAAATGAATTATTTTGTGTCATCTTTTTACTCGTTTCGTACGTAGCGCTTATAAACATATTTTGATCACCGTGTGGATACCCATTTTCAAGGTAGATAACTGATGTCTCAAAATTCGGCATTCGTCCGATGTTTACGTAATGTATTGATACATAAAGCATGTTTAAATGAATGTCATTGATTGATCATTGACTTATATTGATAATAATTCAATAAGTATAATCGGTGTTTAGCTGCACCTGCTAAAAGATATGTTAATAGGTGTTAATCACTCTTTGTCCAATTCCGCGCGGCGCGATCGGCGCAGGTGCGCGTTTAGATAATTTAACAAAACACGTATATTTGTGGTAGATTATTGCATTCAAATGATTAAAATGATCATAACACATACTAATTCAGTCAATTCAATGACAATGTATGGTATAAATATCCGCTAACGGACGTACAAGCCACTTCGAATAGCCTTTGTAGCCTTTCCCAGCCTTTCCCAGCCTTTGGGGTGTTTAGGGTGACCCTTTATTGTCGTCGGTGCGATGGTGTGGGTGTTTGGTCAATATTAGTTGTTGTTTTTCATACACGGTGAAGCGTTGGAATAGTAAATTGAATCTGTTGATGTAGCTGGGTGTCAGACATCACCATTGTGGGTGTCTTCATAGATAGTTAGTTAATATGTCTATACTATTTGATAATATAATGGATTGATGGTGAACATCGATTTTAATTGTTAGATTATATAAGTTAGATCGGAATATATTCGGGTGTGCGAAGCCATGTACACTTCCATGTGTTTTCAAATTGGTGCACGTAGTACAACAACAATGGCACATTCTCAAAGGTTTCTTTTAATTATCGAAACACATGTAAAGTGTGCGAAGCCAAGTACACTGACTGTATATTTTTGTTTATTAATATTCTGTTCTTATTTTGGGATTTTCCTTCTTTCCTACACATGAAATATGGGATTTGACCCTGTTAGCCAACCTAAACTGACTTTAGCTGATGATAAGCCATTATGCATCATTATATAAATAAATAATACTTATTAGTAATATTGTGGAGCTAACCTAGTTTCAGTACTTTCAGTACGTTGATATATAGTTGCTCATGGCATAGCGACAGCGCATACACGACTTGATCTTCTGTAACTGGAACATCGGCTGGCATAGAAGAGATGTAGTGAGGTATAATTGAATCCCGTCCCATATCTACACCGTGCGGCGTGTACGTGTTGATCCATGCCATCCTAAAATTAGAGCTAATGCTCAACTATTAGTTCATATAATGATGCGCAGTCTCTGCCCGTTCATGTTTTCTGGAAGTAGCGTACCCCTACAGACAATTCTAACTGGAAATTTGCAAGTACTGTAGATCCAGATGAGAGCGGACGTAGCGAGGCGTCTCGTCACGATCTACTCTTACAATATTTATTGCATTTTTTTCCGATTTTAAAATGTATTTTTCATATGATTAATGAACTAGTCCAAACATTACATCCAGCATGAACCCAGTATCTGTCAGTTATGCAGGGGCGAAAGGGTTTGCATTGAAACATCCGTGAATGTTGTTGTAATCAGACGTATATAAGAAGGACAACTTACATTTGTAAACTCGGCATACAATATCACCTGTTCCAAACCCGTCCACAAACTTAGAGGCACCAATAGCGCCATCTTGAGATCGGTGAATAAATGGTGCAGCGTCGCTAGCAGCTGTCGGCCGACCGATACACCCGTCGGCCCACCGGATTTTATAGGATTAAGGAAAACAATTGTTATTAATAGCCCAATTACCGTGAAACCTAGATATATATTAATTAATTAACGTGTATATTCACCATTGCACGGGGAGGTTTGCGCTTGGCGCTGTTGCATTCGGCCCGGCCTTGTCCCAATGGCAATCATCCGCGCCTCAATAGGACGGCGGCTCAGTCGCATTAGCGCTGGAGTTACCTCCCCCACAACCTTCATGAAGTACCGCGGTAGATATAATGTTGCCCCAGATCTGAGTACTCTGGAACGCCATGCAGAAAATACCGAAGAATCGGCTCAGGACGGAATCCAGTGTTTCGTTAATGATCGTGGAGTATTCCATGGCGATTGTCGTCACAAACGCGCCCTGTGCTGTCCACATGAGTCCGGTAGATAACCGTTCAATGGCTGAACCCGAAAGTAGAACATAGGCTTTCGGATAATAATTGGCCGCTACAAATATCCATAAACAAATCCATGACGCGATTAGCGCTCCCTTGGCGCCAATGCGCCCAATCACCGCCGGCGCCACGATACTTGATATCAATCCGCCACCCGTGATGGCGGCCAATCAGTACACGCCAATTCCCGGCACAAGACTCGCTTCCAGGTTCTGTAGTCCCGAGTACGCGGTGAACGTAAAAACCCAGACGACATAGATCCACGCCAGGTTCAGCTGCAGCGCCCTCTTACGTTTGACGGCGGACTCGTATTCGTCGTCGTTGATGACCATCGCCGGGTCTGCCATGTCGTCCAGCCCCATATCCATTATAATTAGTTTCCCGCTCCACCTGCCGTTATATCACAATTTCCGCTGTCACGCTATGTAACGTTCGATTATGAATTGCGCTATCTCGAAACAATGGACAACAAAACCCGCAGACGATAACATTCTTGACACACGACACAATTAACACGAACTCTTATTTTCATGTAAAAATTAAGGTTTTCATTATATCCATTACTTTATAAGCAACACTTTTGAAACTCTAAGCCAGTTATTATAATAAATGAATATCACAGAAGTTAATATAAGTTTATATGTAACATACTGCCACTTTCAGATATAACCTATTTATGAGCACGTGCCTGTCGAACAATGAACCATTTCACTTGTACATATTCGTGGTACATAGTCAGACCTTTACTTGTTTTGTTTGCTATCTGGTGCATCTAACCTCCTCATTGTACAACATACATGTAATGTACGGAGCACAATACTAAACATAAGGCTGAAGAGGTGGTGGACCATTTTATTACGTCATATGTAAGACCATACAAAACGTGACCAGCGTCCAGCGACAAAGCACATCCAGCAGAGTACTGAGTTTCACTTGACAACTAACCGTGTTCCATATCAACCACATGCGATATATATAATGTGTGCAACACCTGTACAAAGAGCACAACAACCAATAACTCCCAACACATAAATAAAACGGTCAGGTGATAAATGAGTGCAGTGTTGTATATGACAAACAGACGAGAAATGTACTGAATCGGAATGGTTCCATTATCCCATATCTTAATAGGTCTACTACACACTGACAAATAACAAAATGTCATATATCTGAGTTGGTCTACTGAATACTTGCCAATAACAAAGTGTCATATCTCTCAATTGGTCTACTACATACTGGCCAATAGCAAAGTGTCGTATCTCTGAAGTGGTCTACTGCATACATGCCAATAACAAAGTGTCATATCTCTGAATTGGTCTACTACATACTGGCCAATAGCAAAGTGTCATATGTCTGAATGGGTGTACTGCATACTGGCCAATAACAAAATATCATATCTCTAAATTGGTCTACTGCATACTGGCCAATAGAAAAGTGTCATATCTCTGAATTGGTCTACTGCATACTGACCAATAGCAAAGTGTCATATCTCTGAATAGGTGTACTGCATACTGGCCAATAGCCAAGTGTCATATCTCTGAATAGGTCTACAGCATACTGGCCAATACCAAATTAACATATCTCTGAATTAATTACTACATACTGGTCAATAACAAAGTGTCATATCTCTAAATATGTCTACTGCATACTGGTCAATAGCAAAGTGTCATATCTCTGAATTGGTATACTACATACTTACCAATAAAAAAATGTCATATCTCTGAATTGGTTTACTACATACTTGCCAATAACAAAGTTTCATATCTCTGAATTGGTCTACTGCATACTGGCCAATAACAAAGTGTCATATCTCTGGATTGGTTTATTACATACTGGCCAATAGCAAAGTGTCATGTCTCTGAATTGGTCTACTGCATACTGGCCAATAACAAAGTGTCATATCTCTGAATTGGTTTACTACATACTGACCAATAGCAAATTGTAATATCTATAAATGGGTCTACTGCATACTGGCAAATAAAAAGTACTTGCCAATACAAAAATGTCATATCTCTGAATGGGTTTACTACATACTTGCCAATAACAAAGTTTCATATCTCTGAATTGGTCTACTGCATACTGGCCAATAACAAAGTGTCATATCTCTTAATCGGTCAACTGCATACTGACCAATAGCAAAATATCTCTGAATTGATATACTGCATACTGGCCAATAGCAAAGTGTCATATCTCTAAATGGGTCTACTGCATACTGGCTAATAGAAAGTGTCACATCTCTGACTTGGTGTACTGCATACTTGCCAATAGCAAAGTGTCATATCTCTGAATTGGTCAACTGCATACTGGCCAATAGCCAGACATCTCTGAATTGATATACTACATACTGGCCAATAGCAAAGTGTCATATCTCTAAATGGGTCTACTGCATACTGGCTAATAGTAAAGTGTCATATCTCTGAATTGGTTTACTACATACTTGCCAATAACAAAGTGTCATATCTCTGAATTGGTTTACTACATACTGGCCAATATCAAAGTATCATATCTCTGAATTGGTCTACTGCATACTGGCAAATTGCAAAGTGTCATATCTATGCATTGGTCTAGGGCATACTGGCCAATAACAAAGTGTCATATATCTGAATTATTTTACTACATACTGGCCAATAGCAAAGTGTAATATCTCTGAATTGGTCTACTGCATACTGGCCAATAGCAAAGTGTCATATCTCTGAAATGGTATACTGCATACTGTCCAATAGCAAAGTGTCATATCTCTGAATTGGTTTACTGCATACAGGCCAATAGCAAAGTGTCATATCTCTGAATGGGTCTACTGCATACAGGCCAATAGCAAAGTGTGATATCTCTGAATTTGTTTTCTACAAACTTTCCAATAGCTAAGTGTCATATCTCTGAATTGGTTTACTACATACTGGCCAATAACAAAGCGTCATATCTCTCAATTGGTTTACTACATACTTGCCAATAGCAAAGTGTTATATCTCTCAATTGGTCTACTGCATACTGGCCAATAGCAAGTGTCATATCTCTGAATTAGTTTACTACATACTGGCCAATAGCAAAGTGTCTCTAAATGGGTCTACTGCATACTGGCCAATAGCAAAATATCTCTGAATTGATATACTACATACTGGCAAATAGCAAAGTGTCATATCTCTAAATGGGTCTACTGCATACTGGCTAATAGAAAGTGTCATATCTCTGAATTGGTTTACTACATACTTGCCAAAAACTAAGTGTCATATCTCTGAATTGGTTTACTGCATGCTTGCCAATAACAAAGAGTCATATCTCTGAATGGGACTACTGCATAACAAAGTGTCATATCTCAGAATTGGTTTACTACATACTGGCCAATAGCAAAGTGTCATATCTCTAAATGGGTCTACTGCATACTGGCCAATAGCAAGGTGTCATATTTCTGAATTGGTTTAATAAATACTTGCCAATAGCAAAGTGCCATATCTCTGAATTGGTCCACTGCATACTTGCTAATAGGAAAGTGTCATATCTCTGAATTGGTTCACTGCATACTGGCAAATAGCAAAGTGTCATATCTCTGAATTGGTCTACTGTATACTGGCCAATAGCAAGGTGTCATATTTCTGAATTGGTTTAATAAATACTTGCCAATAGCAAAGTGCCATATCTCTGAATTGGTCCACTGCATACTTGCTAATAGGAAAGTGTCATATCTCTGAATTGGTCTACTGTATACTGGCAAATAGCAAAGTGTAATATATCTGAATTGGTTCACTACATACTGGCCAATAACAAAGTGTCATATCTTTGAATCGGTCTACTGCATACTGGCCAATAGCAAAGTGTCATATCTCTGAATTGGTTTACTACATACTGGCCAATAACAAAGTGTCATATCCCTGAATTGGTCTACTGCATACTGGCCAATAACAAAGTGTCATATATCTGAGTCGATCTACTGAATACTGGCCAATAGCAAAGTGTCATATCTCTAAATGGGTCTACTGCATACTGGCTAATAGCAAAGTGTCATATATATGAATTGGTTTACTACATACTGGCCAATAGCGAAGTGTCATATCTCTGAAATGGTTTACTACATACTGGCCAATAACAAAGTGTCATATCACTGAATGGGTCTACTGCATACTGGCCAATAGCAGTGTCATATCTCTGAATTGGTTTACTACATACTGGCGAATAACAAAGTGTCATGTCTCTGAATTGGTCTACTGCATACTTACCAATAGCAAAGTGTCATATCTCTGAATTGGTCTACTGCATACTGTCCAATAGCAAAGTGTCATATCTCTGAAATGGTTTACTACATACTTGCCAATAACAAAGTGTCATATCTCTGAATTGGTCTACTACATACTTGCCAATAGCAAAGTGTAATATCTCTAAATCGGTCTACTGCATACTGGCCAATAGCAAAGTGTCATATCTCTGAATTGGTTTACTACATACTGGCCAATAACAAAGTGTCATATCCCCGAATTGGTCGACTGCATACTGGCCAATAACAAAGTGTCATATATCTGAGTCGGTCTACTGAATACTGGCCAATAGCAAAGTGTCATATCTCTAAATGGGTCTACTGCATACTGGCCAATAGCAAAGTGTCATATATATGAATTGGTTTACTACATACTGGCCAATAGCGAAGTGTCATATCTCTGAAATGGTTTACTACATACTGGCCAATAACAAAGTGTCATATCACTGAATGGGTCTAGTGCATACTGGCCAATAGCAGTGTCATATCTCTGAATTGGTTTACTACATACTGGCGAATAACAAAGTGTCATGTCTCTGAATTGGTCTACTGCATACTTACCAATAGCAAAGTATCATATCTCTGAATTTGTCTACTGCATACTGTCCAATAGCAAAGTGTCATATCTCTGAAATGGTTTACTACATATTTGCCAATAACAAAGTGTCATATCTCTGAATTGGTCTACTACATACTTGCCAATAGCAAAGTGTAATATCTCCAAATCGGTCTACTGCATACTGGCCAATAGCAAAGTGTCATATCTCTGAATTGGCTTACTACATACTGGCAAATAACAAAGTGTCATATCCCTGAATTGGTCTAC
This sequence comes from Conchocele bisecta, assembly GCA_029237695.1. NCBI lineage: Eukaryota > Metazoa > Mollusca > Bivalvia > Lucinida > Thyasiridae > Conchocele > Conchocele bisecta. The sequence continues at coordinate 1,357,943 of CM055277.1, read as the reverse complement.
TGCATACTGGCCAATAGCAAAGTGTCATATATCTGAGTCGGTCTACTGAAGACTGGCCAATAGCAAAGTGTCATATCTCTAAATGGGTCTACTGCATACTGGCCAATAGCAAAGTGTCATATATATTAATTGGTTTACTACATACTGGCCAATAGCGAAGTCTCATATCTCTGAAATGGTTTACTACATACTGGCCAATAACAAAGTGTCATATCACTGAATGGGTCTACTGCATACTGGCCAATAGCAGTGTCATATCTCTGAATTGGTTTACTACATACTGGCGAATAACAAAGTGTCATATCTCTGAATTGGTCTACTGAATACTGTCCAATAGCAAAGTGTCATATCTCTGAATTGATTTACTACATACTGGCAAATAGCAAAGTGTCATATCTCTGAATTGGTTTACTACATACTGGCCATTAACAAAGTTTCATATCTCTGAATGGGTCTACTGCATACTGGCCAATAGCAAAGTGTCATATCTCTGAATTGGTTTACTACATACTGGCCAATAACAAAGCGTCATGTCTCTGAATTGGTCTACTGCATACTTGCCAATAGCAAAGTGTCATATCTTTGAATTGATTTACTACATACTGGCAAATAGCAAATTGTCATATCTCTAAATGGGTCTACTGCATACTGGCCAATAGCAAAGTGTTATATCACTGAATTGGTATACCACATACTTGCCAATACAAATGTGTCATATCTCTGAATTGGTTTAATACATACTTGCCAAAAACAAAATGTCATATCTCTGAATTAGTTTACTACATACTGGCCAATAGCAAAGTGTCATATCTCTCAATTGGTTCACTACATACTTGCCAATAGCAAAGTGTCATATCTCTAAATTGGTCTACTGCATACTGGCCAATAGCAAGTAGTGTCATATCTCTGAATTGGTATACTGCATACTTACCAATAAAAAGATTCATATCTCTGAATTTATTTACTACATACTTGCCAATAACAAAGTGTCATATCTCTGAATTAGTTTACTACATACTTGCCAATAACAAAGTGTCATATCTCTGAATTTATTTACTACATACTTGCCAATAAAAAAGTGTCATATCTCCGTATTTATTTACTACATACTTACCATACCACTTACTTGTCATGTCTCTGAATTGGTTTACTACATACTGGTCAATAACAAAGTGTCATATCTCTCAATTGGTTTACTACATACTTGTCAATAGCAAAGTATCATATCTTTCAATTGGTCTACTGCATACTGGCCAATAGCAAGTGTCATATCTCTGAATTTGTTTACTACATACTGGCAATAGCAAAGTATCATATCTCTAAATGGGTCTACTGCATACTGGCCAATAACAAAGTGTCATATCTCTGAATAGGTATACTACATACTTGCAAATAAAAAGTTTCATATTTCCGATTTGGTTTACTACATACTTGCCAATAACAAAGTGTCATATCTCTGAATTGGTCTACTACATACTTGCCAATAGCAAAGTGTAATACCTCTAAATGGGTCTACTGCATACTGGCCAATAGCAAGGTGTCATATCTCTGAATTGGTTTACTACATACTTGCCAATAGCAAAGTGCCATATCTCTGAATTGGTCTACTGCATACTTGCTAATAGCAAAGTGTCATATCTCTGAATTGTGATACTGCATACTGGCCAATAGCAAAGTGTCATGACTCTGAATTGGTTTACTACATATTGGCCAATAGCAAAGTGTCATATCTCTGAATTGGTATACTGCATACTTGCCAATAAAACAGTGTCATATCTCGGAATTGGTTTACTACATATTTGCCAATAACAAAGTGTCATATCTCTGAATTGGTTTACTACATACTGGCCAATAGCAAAGTGTCATATCTCTGAATTGGTTTACTACATTCTGGCCAATAGCAAATTGTCATATCTCTAAATGGGTCTACTGCATACTGGCCAATAGAAAAGTGTTATATCTCTGAATTGGTGTACTACTTACTGGCCAATAGCAAAGTTTCATATCTCTGAATTGGTCTACTGCATACAGGCCAATAGCAAAGTGTCATATCTCTGAATTGGTTTACTACATATTTACCAATAACAAAGTGTCATATCTCTGAATTGGTTTACTACATACAGGCCAATAACAAAGTGGCATATCTCTGAATTTGTTTCCTACATACTGGTCAATAGCAAAGTGTCATATTTCTGAATTGGTCTACTACATACTTGCCAATAAGAAAATTGTATTATATCTGAATTGGTATACTACATACTTGCAAATAACAAACTGTCATATCTCTGAATTGGTTTACTACATACTGGCCAATAACAAAGTGTCATATCTCTGAATTGGTTTACTACATTCTGGCCAATAGCAAATTGTCATATCTGTAAATGGGTCTACTGCATACTGGCCAATAGAAAAGTGTTATATCTCTGAATTGGTTTACTACTTACTGGCCAATAGCAAAGTTTCATATCTCTCATTTGGTCTACTGCATACAGGCCAATAGCAAAGTGTCATAGCTCTGAATTGGTTTAATACATATTTACCAATAACAAAGTGTCATATCTCTGAATTGGTTTACTACATACTGGCCAATAGCAAAGTGTCATATCTCTGAATTTGCTTACTACATACTGGCCAATAGCAAATTGTCATATCTCTGAATTGGTCTACTCCATACTGGCCAATAGCAAAGTGTCATATCTCTGAATTGGTCTACTGCATACAGGCAAATAACAAAGTGGCATATCTCTGAATTTGTTTCCTACATACTGGTCAATAGCAAAGTGTCATATTTCTGAATTGGTCTAATACATACTTGCCAATAAAACATTGTATTATATCTGAATTGGTTTACTACCTACTTGCAAATAACAAAGTGTCATATCTCTGAATTGGTTTACTACATACTGGCCAATAACAAAGTGTCATATCTCTGAATTGGTTTACTACATTCTGGCCAATAGCAAATTGTCATATCTGTAAATGGGTCTACTGCATACTGGCCAATAGAAAAGTGTTATATCTCTGAATTGGTTTACTACTTACTGGCCAATAGCAAAGTTTCATATCTCTCATTTGGTCTACTGCATACAGGCCAATAGCAAAGTGTTATATCTCTGAATTGGTTTAATACATATTTACCAATAGCAAAGTGTCATATCTCTGAATTTGTTTACTACATACTGGCCAATAACAAAGTGTCATATCTCTCAATTGGTTTACTACATACTTGCCAATAGCAAAGTGTCATATCTCTCAATTGGTCTACTGCATACTGGCCAATAGCAAGTGTCATATCTCTGAATTAGTTTACTACATACTGGCCAATAGCAAAGTGTCATATCTCTAAATCTACTGCATACTGGCCAATAGCAAAATATATATGAATCGGTCTAATGTATACTGGCCAATAGCAAAGTGTAATATATCTGAATTCGTTTACTACATACTGGCCAATAACAAAGTGTCATATATCTGAACCGGTCTACTGTATACTGGCCAATAGCAAAGTGTCATATCTCTGAATTGATCTACTGCATACTGGCCAATAAGAAAGTGTCATATATCTGAGTTGGTCTACTGTATACTGGCCAATAGCAAAGCGTCATATCTCTGAATGAGTCTACTGCATACTGGTCAATAAGAAAGTGTCATATCTCTGAATTGGTCTACTGCATACTGGCCAATAACAAAGTTTCATATCTCTGAATGGGTCTACTGGCCAATAGCAAAGTGTCATATATATGAATTGGTTTACTACATACTGGCCAACAACAAAGTGTCATGTCTCTGAATTGGTCTACTGCATACTTGCCAATAGCAAAGTTTCATATCTCTGAATAGGTATAATGCATACTGGCAAATAACAAAGTGTCATATATATGAATCGGTCTACTGCATACTGGCCAATATCAAAATGTCATATCTCTGAATTGGTTTACTACATACTGGCCAATAGCAAAGTGTCATATCTCTGAATTGGTATTCTGCATACTGGCCAATAACAAACTTTAATATCACTGAATTGGTCTACTGCATACTGGCCAATATAAAAAGTGTAATATATCTGAATGGGTCTACTACATACTGGCCACTAGCAAAGTGTCATATCTCTGAATTGATTTACTACATACTGGCCAATAGCAAAGAGTCATATCTCTAAATGAGTCTACTGCATATGGCCAATAGCAAGTGGTATATCTCTGAATTGGAATACTACATACTTGCCAACAAAAAAGTGTCATATCTTTGAATTGGTTTAACACATACTTGCAAATAACAAAGTGTCATATTTCTTAATTAGTTTACTACTTACTGGCCAATAACAAAGTGTCATATATCTGAACCGGTCTACTGCATACTGGCCAATAGCAACGTGTAATATATCTGAAATGGTTTATTACATACTGGCCAATAGCAAAGTGTCACATCTCTGAATTGGTCTACTGCATACTGGCCAAAAACAAAGTGTCATATATCTGAGTTGGTCTACTGCATACTGGCCAATAGTAAAGTGTCATATTTCTGAATTGGTTTACTACATACTGGTCAATAACAAAGTGTCATATCTCTCAATTGGTCTACTGCATACTGGCCAATTGCAAGTGTCATATCTCTGAATTAGTTTACTACATACTGGCCAATAGCAAAGTGTCATATCTCTAAATGGGTCTACTGCATACTGGCCAATAGCAAAATATATATGAATCGGTCTACTGTATACTGGCCAATAGCAAAGTGTAATATATCTGAATTCGTTTACTACATACTGGCCAATAACAAAGTGTCATATATCTGAACCTGTCTACTGTATACTGGCCAATAGCAAAGTGTAATATATCTGAAATGGTTTATTACATACTGGCCAATAGCAAAGTGTCATATCTCTGAATGAGTCTACTGCATACTGGCCAATAACAAAGTGTCATATATATGAATCGGTCTACTGCATACTGGCCAATAGCAAGTGTCATATCACTGAATTGGTTTACTACATACTGGCCAATAGCAAAGTGTCATATCTCTGAATTGGTCTTCTGCATACTGGCCAATAACAAAGTTTCATATCTCTGAATTGGTATAATGCATACTGGCCAATAACAAAGTTTCATATCTCTGAATGGGTCTACTGCATACTGGCCAATAGCAATATATATATGAATCGTTCTAATGTATACTGGCCAATAGCAAAGTGTAATATATCTGAATTCGTTTACTACATACTGGCCAATAACAAAGTGTCATATATCTGAACCGGTCTACTGTATACTGGCCGATAGCAAAGTGTAATATATCTGAAATGGTTTATTACATACTGGCCAATAGCAAAGTGTCATATCTCTGAATTGATCTACTGAATACTGGCCAATAAGAAAGTGTCATATATCTGAGTTGGTCTACTGCATACTGGCCAATAGCAAAGCGTCATATCTCTGAATGAGTCTACTGCATACTGCCCAATAACAAAGTGTCATATATTTGAATGGGTCTACTGTATACTGGCCAATAGCAAAGTGTCATATCTCTGAATTGGTCTACTGCATACTGGCCAATAACGAAGTTTCATATCTCTGAATGGGTCTACTGCATACTGGCCAATAACAAATAGTCATATCTCTGAATTGGTTTACTACATACTGGCCAATAACAAAGTGTCATGTCTCTGAATTGGTTTACTACATACTGGCCAATAGCAAAGTGTAATATCTCTGAATTGGTTTACTACATACTGACCAATAACAAAGTGTCATGTCTCTGAATTGGTCTATTGCATACTTGCCAATGGCAAAGTGTCATATCTCTGAATTGGTAAATAACAAAATGTTATATATATGAATGGGTCTACTGTATACTGGCCAATAGAAAGGAGTCATATCTCTGAATTGGTATAATGCATACTGGCCAATAACAAAGTTTCATATCTCTGAATGGGTCTACTGCATACTGGCCAATAGCAAAGTGTAATATCTCTGAATTGGTTTACTACATACTGGCCAACAACAAAGTGTCATATCTCTGAATTGGTCTACTGCATACTGGCCAATAACAAAGTTTATTATCTCTTAATGGGCCTACTGCATACTGGCCAATAACAAAGTGTAATATATCTGAATTGGTTTACTACATACTGACCAATAACAAAGTGTCATATCTCTGAATTGGTTTACTACATACTGGCCAATAACGAAGTGTCATATATTTGAAACGGTCTACTGTATACTGGCAAATTGCAAAGTGTAATATATCTAAAATGGATAATTACATACTGGCCAATAGCAAAGTGTCATATCTCAGAATTGGTCTACTGCATACTGGCCAATAACAAAGTGTCATATATCAGAGTTGGACTACTGCATACTGGCCAATAGCAAAGAGTCATATCTCTGAATGGGTCTACTGCATACTGGCCAATAACAAAGTGTTATATATATGAATGGGTCTACTGTATACTGGCAAATAGCAAAGTGTCATATCTCTGAATTGGTTTAATACATACTGACCAATAACAAAGTGTCATATCTCTGAATTGGTCTACTGCATACTTGCCAATAGCAAAGTTTCATATCTATGCATTGGTCTACTGCATACTGGCCAATAACAAAGTGTCATATCTCTGAATTGGTCTATTGCATACTGGCCAATAGCAAAGTGTCATATCTCTGAATTGGTCTACTGCATACTGGCCAATAACAAAGTTTCATATCTCTATTGGGTCTACAGCATACTGGCCAATAGCAAAGTGTCATATCTCTGAATTGGTTTATTGCATACTGGCCAATAGCAAAGAGTCATATCTTTGAATTGGTCTACTGCATACTGGCCAATAACAAAGTTTCATATCTCTGAATGGGTCTACTGCATACTGGCCAATAGCAAAATATATATGAATCGGTCTAATGTATACTGGCCAATAGCAAAGTGTAATATATCTGAATTCGTTTACTACATACTGGCCAATAACAAAGTGTCATATATCTGAACCGGTCTACTGTATACTGGCCGATAGCAAAGTGTAATATATCTGAAATGGTTTATTACATACTGGCCAATAGCAAAGTGTCATATCTCTGAATTGATCTACTGAATACTGGCCAATAAGAAAGTGTCATATATCTGAGTTGGTCTACTGCATACTGGCCAATAGCAAAGCGTCATATCTCTGAATGAGTCTACTGCATACTGCCCAATAACAAAGTGTCATATATTTGAATGGATCTACTGTATACTGGCCAATAGCAAAGTGTCATATCTCTGAATTGGTTTACTACATAATGGCCAATAACAAAGTGTCATGTCTAGGAATTGGTCTACTGCATACTGGCCCATAACAAAGTTTCATATCTCTGAATTGGTCTACTGCATACTGGAAAATAGCAAAGCGTCATATCTCTGAATTGGTTTACTACATACTTGCCAGTAGCAAAGTGCCATATCTCTGAATTGGTCGACTGCATACTTGCCAATAGCAAAATGTCATATCTCTGAATTGGTCTACTGTATACTGGCAAATATCAAAGTGTCATATCTCTGAAATGGTTTACTACATACTTGCCAATAACAAAGTGTCATATCTCTGAATTGGTCTACTACATACTTGCCAATAGCAAAGTGTAATATCTCTAAATCGGTATACTGCATACTGGCCAATAGCAAAGTGTCATACATCTGAATTGGTTTACTATATACTTGCAAATAAAAAGTTTCATATCTCTGAATTGATTTACTACATACTTGCCAATAACAAAGTGTCATATCTCTGAATTGGTCTACTACATACTTGCCAATAGCAAAGTGTCATATCTCTGAATGAGTCTACTGCATACTGGCCAATAACAAAGTGTCATATCTCTGAATTGGTGTGCTACATACTGGCCAATAGCAAAGTGTCATATCTCTAAATGGGTCTACTGCATACTGGCCAATAGCAAGGTGTCATATCTCTGAATTGGTTTACTACATTCTTGCCAATAGCAAATTGCCATATCTCTGAATTGTTCTACTGCATACTTGCCAATAGCAAATTGTCAAGTTTCTGAATTGGTCTACTGCCTACTGGCCATTAGCAAAGTGTCATGTCTCTGAATTGGTTTACAACATATTTGCTTATAGCAAAGTGTCATATCTCTGAATTGGTCTACTGCATACTTGCGAATAAAACAGTGTCATATCTCTGAATTGGTTTACTACACATTTGCCAATAACAAAGTGTCATTTCTCTGAATTGGTTTACTACATACTGGCCAATAGCAAAGTGTAATATCTCTGAATTGGTTTACTACATATTTGCCAATAACAAAGTGTCATATCTCGGAATTGGTTTACTACATACTGGCCAATAGCAAAGTCTCATATCTCTGAATTTGTTTACTACATACTGGCCAATAGCAAAGTGCCATATCTCTGATTTGGTCTACTGCATACTGGCCAATAGCAAACTGTCATATCTCTGCATTGGTCTACTGCATACTGGCCAATAACAAAGTGGCATATCTATGCATTGGTTTACTACATACTGGTCAATAGCAAAGTGTCATATCTCTGAATTGGTCTACTACATACTTGCCAAAAAAAAGTGTATTATATCTGAATTGGTTTACTTCATACTTGCAAATAACAAAGTGTCATATCTCTGAATTGGTTTACTACATACTGGCCAATAGCAAAGTTTCATATCTCTAAATTGGTATACTGCATACTGGCCAATAGCAAAGTGTCATATCTCTGAATTGGTCTACTGCATACTGGCCAATAACAAAGTGTCATATATATGAATCGGTCTACTGTATACTGGCCAATAGCAAAGTGTCATATCTCTGAATTGGTCTACTGCATACTGGCCAATAACAAAGTGTCATATATCCGAGTTGGTCTACTGCATACTGGCCAATAGCAAAGTGTCATATCTCTGAATGGGTCTACTACATACTGGCGAATAACAAAGTGTCATATATATGAATGGGTCTACTGTATGCTGGCCAATAGCAAAGTGTCATATCTCTGAATTGGTTTAATACATAATGGCCAATAACGAAGTGTCATGTCTCTGAATTGGTCTACTGCATACTTACCAATAGCAAAGTTTCATATCTCTGAATTGGTCTACTGCATTCTGGCCAATAACAAAGTGTCATATCTCTGAATTGGTATATTGCATACTGGCCAATAGCAAATTGTCATATCTCTGAATCGGTCTACTGCATAATGGCCAATAACAAAGTTTCATATCTCTGAATGGGTCTACTGCATACTGGCCAATAGCAAAGTGTCATATCTCTGAATTGGTTTACTACATGCTGGCCAATAACAAAGTGTCATATCTCTAAATGGGTTTCTGAATTGGTATACTACATACTTGCAAATACAAATGTTCATATCTCTGAATTGGTTTAATCCATACTGGCCAATAACAAAGTGTCATGTCTCTGAATTGGTCTACTGCATACATGCCAATAGCAAAGTGTCATATCTCTGAATTGGTCTACTGCATACTGGCCAATAGCAAAGTGTCATATCTCTGAATTGGTTTACTACATACTGGCCAATAACAAAGTGTCATGTCTCTGAATTGGTCTATTGCATACTTGCCAATAGCAAAGTGTCATATCTCTGAATGGGTCTACTGCATACTGGCCAATAGCAACGTGTCATATCTCTAAATTTGTTTACTACATACTGGCCAATAGCAAAGTGTCATATCTCTGAATTGGTTTACTACATTCTTGCCAATAGGAAAGTGCCATATCTCTGAATTGGTCTACTGCATACTTGCCAATAGCAAAGTGTCATATCTCTGAATTGGTTTACTGCATACTGGCCAATAGGAAAGTGTCATATTTCTGAATCGGTCTACTGCATACTCGCCAATAGCAAAGTGTCATATATCTGAATTGGTTTACTACATACTGGCCAATAACAAAGTTTCATATCTCTGAATGGGTCTACTGAATACTGGCCAATAACAAAGTATCATATCTCTGAATTGGTTTACTACATACTGGCCAGTAACAAAGTGTCATATCTCTGAATGGGTCTACTACATACTTGCCAATAACAAAGTGTCATTTCTCTGAATTTGACTACTACATACTTGCCAATAGCAAAGTGTCATATCGCTGAATTGGTTTGCTACATACTGGCCAATAGCAAAGTGTCATATCTCTAAATGGGTCTACTGCATACTGGCCAATAGCAAGGTGTCATATCTCTGAATTGGTTTACTACATACTTGCCGATAGCAAAGTGCCATATCTCTGAATTGGTCTACTGCATACCTGCCAATAGCAAATTGTAATATCTCTGAACTGGTCTACTGCATACTGGCCATTAGCAAAGTGTCATGTCTCTGAATTGGCTTACTACATATTGGCCAATAGCAAATTGTCATATCTCTGAATTGGTATACTGCATATTTGCTAATAAAACAGTGTCATATCTCGGAATTGGTTTACTACATACTGGCAAATAGCAAAGTGTCATATCTCTGAATTGGTTTACTACATACTGGCAAATAACAAAGTGTCATATATCTGAATTGGTTTACTACTTACTGGCCAATAGTAAGGTTTCATACTCTGAATTGGTCTACTGCATACTGGCCAATAATAAAGTTTCGTATCTCTGAATGGGTCTACTGCATACTGGCCAATAGCAAAGTGTCATATCTCTGAATTGGTTTACTACATACTGGCCAATAACAAAGTGTCATGTCTCGGAATTTGTCTACTGCATACTGGCCAATAACAAAGTTTCATATCTCTGAATGGGTCTACTGCATATTGGCCAATAGCAAAGTGTCATATTCTGAATTGGTTTACTACATACTGGCCAATAACAAAGTGTCATGTCTCTGAATTGGTATACTGCATACTGGCCTATAAAAAAGTTTCATATCTCTGAATGGGTCTAATGCATACTGGCCAATAGCAAAGTGTCATATATCTCAATTGGTTTACTACATACTGGCCAATAACAAAGTGTCATATCTCTGAATTGGTCTATTGCATACTGGCCAATAGCAAAGTGTCATATCTCTGAATTGGTCTACTGCATACTGGCCAATAACAAAGTTTCATATCTCTGAATGGGTCTACTACATCCTGGCCAATATGAAAGTGTAATATCTCTGAATTGGTTTACTACATACTGGCCAATAACAAAGTGTCATATCTCGGAATTGGTCTACTGCATACTGGCCAATAACAAAGTTTCATATCTCTGAATTGGTCAACTGCATACTGGCCAATAGCAAAGTGTCATATCTCTGAATGGGTCTACTGCATACTTGCCAATAGCAAAGTCTCATATCTCTGAATTGGTCTACTGCATACTGGCCAATAGCAAAGTGTCATATCTCTGAATTGATTTACTACATTCTGGCCAATAGCAAAGTGTCATATCTCTAAATGGGTCTACTGCATATGGCCAATAGCAAAGTGGTATGTCTCTGAATTGGTATACTACATACATGCCAATAAAAAAGTCTCATATCTCTGAATTGGTTTAATACATACTTGCCAATAACAAAGTATCATATTTCTGAATTAGTTTTCTACTTACTGGCCAATAGCAAACTGTCTTATCTCTGAATTGATTTACTACATACTGGCCAATAGCAAAGTGTCATATTTCTAAATGGGTCTACTGCATACTGGCAAATAGCAAAGTGTCATATCTCTGAATTGGTTTACTACATACTTGCCAATAACAAAGTGTCATATCTCTGATGTTTTCTACTGCATACTTGCCAATAGCAAAGTGTCATATCTCTGAATTGGTCTACTGCATACTGGCCAATAGCAAAGTGTCATATCTCTGAATTGGTTTACTACATACTGGCCAATAACAAAGTGTCATGTCTCTGAATTGGTCTACTGCATACATGCCAATAGCAAAGTGTCATATCTCTGAATTATTCTACTGCATACTGGCCAATAGCAAAGTGTCATATCTCTGAATTGGTTTACTACATACTTGCCAATAACAAAGTGTCATGTCTCTGAATTGGTCTACTGCATACTTGCCAATAGCAAAGTGCCATATCTCTGATTTGTTCTACTGCATACTTGCCAATAGCAAAGTGTCATATCTCTGAATTGGTCTACTGCATACTGGCCAATAGCAAAGTGTCATATCTCTGAATTGGTTTACTACATACTGTCCAGTAACAAAGTGTCATGTCTCTGAATTGGTCTACTGCATACATGCCAATAGCAAAGTGTCATATCTCTGAATTGTTCTACTGCATACTGGCCAATAGCAAAGTGTCATATCTCTGAATTGGTTAACTACATACTTGCCAATAACAAAGTGTCATATCTCTGAATGGGTCTACTGCATACTGGCCAATAGCAAAGTGTCATATCTCTGAATTGGTTTACTACATACTGGCCAATAGCAAAGTGTCATATCTCTGAATTGGTTTACTACATACTGTCCAGTAACAAAGTGTCATGTCTCTGAATTGGTCTACTGCATACATGCCAATAGCAAAGTGTCATATCTCTGAATTGTTTCTACTGCATACTGGCCAATAGCAAAGTGTCTATCTCTGAATTGGTTAACTACATACTTGCCATTAACAAAGTGTCATATCTCTGAATGGGTCTACTGCATACTGGCCAATAGCAAAGTGTCATATCTCTGAATTGGTTTACTACATACTGGCCAATAGCAAAGTGTCTATCTCTGAATTGGTTTACTACATACTGTCCAGTAACAAAGTGTCATGTCTCTGAATTGGTCTACTGCTACATGCCAATAGCAAAGTGTCTATCTCTGAATTGTTCTACTGCATACTGGCCAATAGCAAAGTGTCATATCTCTGAATTGGTTAACTACATACTTGCCAATAACAAAGTGTCAATATCTCTGAATGGGTCTACTGCATACTGGCCAATAGCAAGTTTCATATCTCTGAATTGGTTTACTACATACTGGCCAATTAGCAAAGTGTCATATCTAATGAATTGGTTTACTACATACTGGCCAATAACAAAGTGTCTTTACTCTGAATTGGTCTACTGCATACTGGCCAATTGCAAAGTGTTCATATCTCTGAATTGATAGGCTACATAACTGGCCAATAGCAAAGTGTCATATCTCTAAATGGGTTCTACTGCATTTGGCCAATAGCAAAGTGGTATATCTCTGAATTGGTAGACTACATACTTGCCAATAAAAAGTGTCATATCTCTGAATTGGTTTAATACATACTTGCCAATAAACAATTTCATTTCTCTGAATTGGTTTAATACATACTTGCCAATAGCAAAGTGTAATATCTCTGAATTGGTTTACTACATACTTGCCAATAGCAAAGTGTCATAGCTCTGAATTGGTCTATTGCATACTGACCAATAACAAAGTGTCATACATATCTGAATTGGTTTACTACATTCTGGCCAATAGCAAAGTGGCATATCTCTAAATTTGTCTCTGAATTGGTATACTACATTGCCAATAAACAATTTCATATCTCTGAATTGGTTTAATACATACTTGCCAATAGCAAAGTGTCATATCTCTGAATTGGTTTACTACAACACTTGCCAATAGCAAAGTGTCATATCTCTGAATTGGTCTACTGCATACTGACCAATAACAAAGTGTCATATATATCTGAATTGGTTTACTACATTCTGGCCAATAGCAAAGTGGCATATCTCTAAATTTGTCTCTGAATTGGTATATTACATTGCCAATAAACAATTTCATATCTCTGAATTGGTTTAATACATACTTGCCAATAGCAAAGTGTCATATCTCCGAATTGGTTTACTACAACACTTGCCAATAGCAAAGTGTCATATCTCTGAATTGGTCTACTGCATACTGACCAATAACAAAGTGTCATATATATCTGAATTGGTTTACTACATACTTGCCAATAGCAATAGCAAAGTGTTATATCTCTGAATTGGCATACTGCATACAGGCCAATAGAAAAGTGTCATACATCTGAATTGGTTTACTACATACTTGCCAATAGCAAAGTGTCATATCTCTGAATTGTTCTACTGCATAATGGCCAAGAACAAAGTGTCATATATCTGAATTGGTTTACTACATACTTACCAATACAACAAGTGTCGTACCACCTACGTGTACGTACAGTAACATGATCTTAGTAATTACAAATAGTATTGACTGGAACTTTTGGACTTTACTTTAGTAGCCATGTGCTTTATGTGTCCATCTCCTTTCAGGTATGATCTTTCCACTGGTTGCACTCTGCTCCGATGGAAACATTTCACGCTGAAAAGGTCACCTGTTTCCTGACGGGATGCCACTCAGCTCTACTTCAGAGCTTTGGCGCCGATTACTAGAAACGAAAATTGTGTAAATATACAACTAACCCTGGACATGTAGCTGAATCGTGAAGAATCTGGTGCCTATTTCGACTTCAAACATTTCAAAAGAAATACTTTTCCTCGGTTATGTATAACCCGACCCGTATTTCTGTAACGCTGTGCGACTTATACATCTTATAGAGGCGTAGCCCTACCTGGACACCATAACGTGTTATCTAGACCGCTGGTGGATATCGTGTAGATGACGGTACATCTATATTGTTGTAGATATCGTATCGTAAACGTAATGTGTGTGCTGATCACACATATGGAGTCATGACAAAACATGCCTATGCTCACATGAATTCCAGATTGAGTACACGTATAATGCATATTGTCACACCACATATACATTTCTAGGGTTTTGATATGTCAGCGTGACAGGTCTGCCTGGCGCCTGCTCTAATCAACATGGCGGCGGGTCGGGGAAAAGTAAAAACAAAATGGAAAATCACCGAAACCTAGCCATAGTCACTGGAACTGGTGTAACAAAGAAAACAAAAGTTATGTTTTGAAACTCAGCCTGTGATTTGCCAATTACGAATTTCTGTCGTTTTTGTCCGACTGCCACCAGGTGTTACTTGTAATGGCATGACGTCGCACCTATTGGCGCAATATTTCGCAAACGTTATACATGTCCTAATACACTTATATAAATAAGTTCAGGAGAATATATAAAAATATAAATACAAGAGTACAGTCGATGGCGCGCCATCGCAATATATCCACTGTTCCCAAATGCTAACTCGAAAAGGGGGTTTCCAGTCCCTACCTAATACGGCTAAAAATTGTTTTACTTCTTACAAAAAGCCAAAATTGGCAAATTTTAAGTCGAAAAGGGAGATTAATCCAGAACCGGGGGTCGAATCAAAAATCGAAATTCACTGTGCGCATCTACACACCATAAGGACGGCACATACCAAGTTTCAAATCCCTACACGGTTAAAAAATGTTACTTCTTACAAGAAAAAATTGGGAAATTCTAAGTCGAAAAGGAGGAGATAATCCATGACCCGGGGGGAGGGGGGGGGGGGGGGGGGTCGAATCAATAATCAAAATTCACTGTGCGCATCTACACACCATAAGGAAGGCACACACGTTTCAAGTCCTACCTATTACGGCTAAACAGTTTAAGTTCTTACAACAAACGTGACGGACGGACGGACGGACGGACGTACGGCTGGCCGAACGGACAGACGGACGGGCGGACACCCAAAAAGTGGGTATATTAAATAATCTGCTGTGTGGCATTTATTATGATTCCACACAGTCAGCATGATGTCATATTGAAGTCTGAAGTTATATTCCCTCTCGACTGGTCTAATATAGAGACAGACTGGCAATGTAGCCCTATGTTGACTGTAGAATCACAACCTTGAGCCAGCAATAACCCCCTCCCCCACCCACATGTGGGATTTTTGGTGAATATGATTTTCGGATTCAGTAGTCTATTGTCTATCAATCATAGTTGCCTGCGCTCAAAAAGCCGCTGGATGAACAAACTTGCGGCCATTTTACAAAATGGCTGCCGACCAGTATTATATTGTTTTATTAAAGACTGTTAACTTTCAGCCTGATCAATATTAACCGGATAAATTGCTATAATTAAGTCACAATTTGAATGTAAAATGATTTAGAATACATCTTACATTGAATTACATCCGTAAATGGCAATATATTTCAAAATGGCTGCCGAAATAGGTTGTTTTACAACATTGTTCTGCGAGTCGTGTGCTGTTAACGAACAAATACAGACATTCATAAAGTTGAAACACATATACATTGCTTTCCCTCATAAATAACTGGAAAATACAGGAGATAGCGATGCAACAGCCTTCCACAATTGTCAGAACAGTCAAAATGGCCTCCAAAATGTACTTATTTTGTTCTATTCTTTACTGTATGGAGTTGTTATAAAGAGCATTTCATGTACCTATTACAGGTATACCTACCAGTTAGAGGTATACAAATCAAAGCATTTGATAACATATACATATCCAGGTATACAATGCTATAATATATATTCAAAATGGCCGCCAAAATGATCAGATGTTCAATAATATTGATGATGAAGCTGCAGTTTTCAGTAATTAAACAACACTAAGTTGAAACATTGTTTCAAAGTGTGTCCAAAATGGATTGACTGTTGACAAGGAATACATGTTATTAGTGTTAGCGAGCACATTTCTGACAATTAATGGAGCATGATTATCATTGGCCAATGCAGTATGTAGTATGGTATGATGAATGGCATGGGTATGCGTATTGCAAACATGCATGGCTTTCTCCCACATTAAGCTTTCCGCATATGTCTTCACATGTGGCAATGATTTAAATTAACTCTTGGTCGTGAGTTGGATTGGAAAATAAATACAATACATGGTAACGATATGTAATCCATGCAGTCTCTGATGTAATCAGTTCTACATTAACCACTATATGTGCTGTATTCATTCTTCTAATTAAACATTATTGAAACTAATACACCAAAAACCTAACCATATACCGTGTCATCATGACTGTCGATCAGTTTCAAGATGACCATCAACATGGTCGCTTTTGCAATTAGGAGATGTGATATTTACGGATCTATATGTACACTTTTAATACAGCTTACATTTCTAAAAATAGTTGATAATACCCTTAACCCGAGGAGGTCCCGCATCTTGCGATGACACCAAACACTGCTAGCCCATGACATATACTCGAATACATGTCTCTAGTTGCTATAGTAATGGAATATTATTGTCCATCAGCGGTGATAAATTTGAAGGACAACCATAGGGATTGTTATGCGGATTAAATGCCACATAGGGGTATATGGAGGCAAAGACGTGTATATTAACTACAAACTGCGTATGGTATGTATGTGCTAAACAGGTACAATGTAAATATAATTCTGCATTCAGTAAATAAATGTACACATTGTACATGGTTATAGAGTTGTTTTTGTACATGGTTATAGAGTTGTTTGATCATTAGAATGACATTACCGTTGTCAAATAGAGAAATATGTATTCAGACGACCCCAAAGAGCCAGTAAAACACACAACTTTCGTACAATGCGGCAGAAAACGCCTTCCACAAACCTGATCCTTACCGCCTGCGTAAATAGTTAGTTATAATGCCATGTAGACAAAAGTTCAATTGCATGGTACAATCTAAAATGTAATATGTCTCGATAGAGGCTACGTGAAATTGTTTAGATGAACATTTTTGATACATTGCATACTATGTTATGGAGATACGTTATCATTCATGGGATTTAAATGTATATTGCTGGTCCTATGAGTGTGTGTGGCTGCACGTGGTAGATGTGCATACTTCTTAAACTGGACTAGATTGATGTTTGAATACCCCGGAATGGCTTTTTTCAGACTACATAATTACTAATATTGGTTTGTATATAATAGTAAATATTGGTAATTTGACACAACAGGTGTAGAATAACACGTGTGCTATAATTCAGAACACCGAATGTTGAAACATATTGGACAAAATAGTTTATGTATGCGTAAATAACAACTACATGTATATGAATATAGTGGATATATTTGAAGAGCATATGTATGCTTTTAGAAAAATCTTGCACATTCAATGTCTTTGTTTATATGAAAATTATGAAATGGTATATCAACCTTACAGGTTATCAAACGTTACTATTATGAAATCATGGTTAAATATTTACTTACAACTCCTCACTTACAAAATACAATAGTGTCATGGGTGCCTCTCAAATAAGACTAAATGAAACAATATACCTGCATGTATTAGGCAATGGCCATGATGCATGCACTGGTGTGCACTTACACTGGTAATGGATGACGTTCATACACATTGTAACACACACGCTCTCGTATGACACATACAATGTACTGTATTTCAGTAGTTATACATTTTTACTATGTACATGATTTTATAAGTACAGGTGCTAACTACACATTTGAATACTGTTCCTGCTGATGACTCGGAATGTGTTGAGGGAATATTATTGGAATGCACGATAAATAGTGTGTACATCATGTGGAACCGGGATATATTTCAGTTTCATCGGTTCTACTACCTAATTTTATTTTGATTGATGTCACACAAACCCATTTACTTGCTGGCTGTCATCTTGGAAGTGTACACCAATACATGTATATGTGTCCTATTTTACTCCATTGCACGTATTATTTACAACTAGCTTAATGTTCTGTATTTTAGTGTATTTACTGTGTCATACATGGAGTAATATGTGCTTCAAATCATCCATTCAGCATGGTAGAAAATGTATATTTTCTATATCCAATTTGCAAATTAGTACCTACGACCTGTACTATTGACAATAATAATTATATTTATTTTACTTAATGGTGTTTAAAGGCCTGTCAACAGCTGAGAGTAACACTTATATGTATCAGAGACGTTCATATCGGAATACACAACATAGTAAACATGGTAATTGTCTTGGTTGCATAAATAGGAAATGGACATCTATAGAGAGACGAACAGACATTCATTCTGTATCTGAAATGTGTGTGGATAACTAGTAGTGGCTGTACGGGAGAAAGAAATGGAGCTCACGGGATTTGCGACCAGTGTGGCTCCTGATCAAATAGCACACTCCTGTACCTGATAACGATCATGATGGGTGTGTCACTGATGGAATGGCGAACAGTGCATATCCTGAACAGACTGCGCGCATACACAGGCTGATCGGGATCTACACTGGTCACAAAACCCATAAGCCCCATTTATCCAGTCACAGCCACATATAAAGGTGTTAGTAGCTACACGTTCATATGAACCTTTCATAAGTATCTGACAGCGTATAAAGTAAGAAAAAATATTACATGTAAAATGGTCATTGTACATTCAGTGGGTGGGGACAGACGGACGAACATCGGACACACTGTATCTGAAGTGTGCATGGATGGCTATCAGTAGTGCCTATGTAGTTGCATTATGCATTTGCCAATTTATAAATAAGACACATAACATAAATGAAATTCATTACATGTAAAATTCCCATTGTAAAATTGTGTGGGTGGGGAATGGTGTCAATTTCATTTGTTTTTTAACATTGTATCATAGAGTGCAGACATCA